>JACXGI010005141.1:0-32649 GCA_016801175.1 Esox masquinongy | reverse complement strand
TATGACAAATGGCAACATGTTTTCAAAAAATAATTATCTCTAAAGTACGTAAGTATTCAGACACTGTCAGTACGTTGAAGAAGAGACTTTGGTAACAAATACAGCTTTGAGTCTTTGGTCAAAGGCCTGATGAATGGAGTACTTCAGAGATGATTGTTTTTCTGGCAGGTTGTCCCATCTCTGCAGAGAAACTCTGAAGATCTGTTAGAGTGGCTATTATGTTCTTGGTCACCTCCCTGACCAAGGCACTTTATGTCAAGTTAATTAGTAATAGCTGGACGCCCAGCTGCAGGAAGAGTCTTGGTGGTTCCAAACGTATTCCACTTTACAATGATGGACCCCACCATGCTCCTAGGAACTTTCTATGCTTTAGCAATATTTCAATGCTTTAGCAAACTTCATAGTTTGGTTTTTGTGTGGGAGACAGGTACGTGCCTTTCTAAATATCCAATCAATTACATTTGTCACAATTAGACTTCAATGAAGTATTAAAGACATTAAGAATGATTAAAGCATACAGGTAATATCTGAGCACATTTTGAAGTGTCATGACAAAGGGTCTGAATACTTACATATCTGAGATGTGCTTTTTCAATAAATTGTTATTTATTTAAAAAAAGAGACCTGTTCTGACCAAGAGCGCAGCAGGGAGGGAGAGGGAGGAGGTGATGAGGTATTGTGTATAGACTGATGGCAAAAGATATATTAACTAATTAGAAATTAAGTCTATAACAAAATGTGTACGAAGTGAAGTGGTCTGCATACTTTCCAAAAATACTGTATACAGCAAAGTCTAAAAACCAGTTTTTGTTTGGCCAGTATGGGGTACTGTGAGTAGATTAATGAGGGGGAAAAACAATTTAATCCATTTTAGAATAAGGCTGTAACGTAACAAAACACTGAAAAAGTGAAGGGGTCTGAATACATTCTGAATACACTGTATACACACACACAGAAAATGTTTGTGCATCCAATTGTTTCCAACTACAACTAGGAATTATAAGGGACTTGGCGATACAATATTTTTAGCCATTTTGTGCACATTGCAATCTGATATGGTTATTTAAATTTTTTTGATCCATGATAAACAGTTCAATTACACCTTAATAATGCAAATATATGGCAAAAACATTCGTAAAATCTTAAGCAACTAACATGTAAAATTGGTTGAAGAAATCTGCTCATGAGACTCATGTTTCCTACAAACCTTACACTACAGTGCCCTCCCCAAAAACATCTCTGGGTAAACAGTTAAGACAGATGGCTACATTCCAGACTAGTATGCCCATCCCATCTACTGGCTGATTTGGCGACCTGGAGTACAATAGCTTCAACAAAAATAAAAAATAAATAACTTTAGAATGGATCCAAATATTGCCAAAAACATCACAATGTTACAATTTTTGTAACACGTCAACCATTACTTTGGGGCTACTCACAGGGTTTCCACATAAGCGTTTTCATCTACATTCCACACCTTGATGGAGCGGTCATGAGAGGCACTGTACAAGTCATGGGTTCCTCTCCGGAAGGACAGGCCCTGTGGAGAACCGATGGCACAATTTGTTCGAGGTCAAGACAATGCGAGAACAGAAGAAATGAATGAGGTTTATAAGAGCTTACCGACACTGGGCCTCTGTGGCCTGTGAACTTGTACAGGTGTTTACATGTTGCGGCCTCCCAAATCAAGATCAACTTATTCATGTCTCCTGTTGCCAGGTATTTGCCATCCGATGATATGGACATGCACAGGATATGTGCCGTATGACCTAAATGCCGATCTTCTGTTCCTTTCCTGCCACCAGCTATCGTGTGCAGCCTCTTACCACTTTCAACATCCCCTTCAAATGACAATGGGAGAATGCACAAGTAAGCGATTTGACTGTGATGCATTTCACACAGCGTGCAACTGCGACGTGCTGTCCATTTCAGGAATATCAGATTATTTTGCAGAACAGGATTAACAAGCATGTTGGGCAGACTCACATTTAATGATGGAGCAGTCTTTGGCAGCCGAGAAGACATTCTTGTCATCGGGAGAGATGACCAGACAGGTCACTGGCAGTTTATGGCCTCTCAACAGGCGAATCTCTGATTCATCTGGCGGCAGGAGCTGGAAATGATGAATTTACCATTACTTTCATTCTGGCGCTACCTGGTCATTAAAACACTAACTGTGAGTGGCACAGCTCATACGAATACTGTGTGAACAAAAGATGGACATACACATACAGCTTGATTCTGTGAGGGCCACCCGACAAATATACTCACATCTTTTGCAACCATCCGTTGAAGCTTTCCTTTCTGCTCTAGCTGAGGAAAACAGACATTTTTGTTTTCACTATGAGGGCAATGTCGTATTCCTAATAGGAACAGTGTGATATATGTTAGGCTTATATCTGCATTACAATGTTGGAGCTGGTACACTTACCACATCTTCTTCAAGTCTTCCAGCTATCAGTTCAGACTCAAAGGACTCCTCCTCTGCCTTATTTTCTTCTATTTATAAAACAGAAGTTAACCGCTACTTGTCATATTCATCATATTCCGAAGAAGCACATACGGTAGTGTTTTATATCAACAATTCAGAACAAATTAACTAGTTACGTAAGCTAACTAACGTTACTCCCATACCCTCATTCCTCAACTGGTCAAGGTAAAGTTTGGCTAATCGTAGTTTTTTCTCCTGTGGAGTCTCATCAAACTCTTCTTCGAGATTGGCCCTCCTTTTTCTGTGCACTGCAGGGCTACAGAAATATATTGTTACAAGATATTTTGTTCATACACCTATAAAGAAATAAATATACCTCGCTAGAAACCAGGGTTTCCAGACAACCTGAAGAAGTACACGTTGGATTAAGCCTACCTTTCTGTTTCAGAGTCGCTGGAAATTTCTTCATTGTGTTTGGAAGTTAACTTTTTCTGGAGTTTGTTTCCTGTGCTTCCATCATTCTAAAAAAACAACACAAACAGAAATCACAGATGAACAGAATCTCGTTAATGCAGACCACTAGCCAGCAAACACATATGATGCTGTGTTAGCGTAAGTGTAATCAGCTAAATAACGTTAAAGCTTCGTACCTTTCTTTTTGAACCAGGTAAATCACTCTTTTTGAAAACCTTTTGCGGTCCTTTTTTCTTAATAAAAAATGATGACATGATTGGAATCTATCGACTGACTAACTATGAGATGCTGTTACAATCTTTTCGCTCGTTGGCATACATTTCCTGCACACAAACCAACACCGGACCCACATGGATTCTCTCCCACTCTGATTCAACCGAACTATGGGGAGCACAAACCAACCCTCTGGTCAAAGAGAGATATTGATTGGATAATAGTTAGTCATCGGTTCGTCCCACCTATAAGTATAGAGTTCTCATTGGGCCACCAAACTATAGGAATATAAAGTCAAAATATTATTGGCTTAGAAGGGCCACTAGGTTTCCCCAGAAGCGTGTGCAGGGGCAAAATAATTCCCTTCAAAATTTTGTTCCTGAAAAATAGTTCCAACTCAGTCAAACCAACTTTTTTTATCACAATTGTGAAAACATGTTTTTAAATAAATGTTACTTGTTAATCATCATTCTAGATATGTGAATTATCTATTTTTATTTTAAGCATTTATTTTCACTGCAACCAAGCTCGAAGTGAAATACTTACTGCGAAGAACTCATAGAGAATGATAGAGGATGCATTTCTACCTATCAAGCTGACAGGCTGCGCAATTGAGTCAATATCAATTTGTAAGGCAAATCCCTCCTGAAAATCAATTTGGAGATGAATCCAACAGGTCCTTCGAAGAAATCAACCAAAGAAGTTGAAAGCCACTTCAACGTTGGAGTACATTAAAATGGTGAAAGCTATTGCCAAATCGGCGCAGCCAATGCTAAACTGACTTCTCACTATTACAGCCTTCGGTCATTCTCTATGGACCAAATACACCGCAGTACTGCAGTACTACTTCCTCTAGCTACTAGCTAAGCTAGTAGTACCAGCTAGTACTTTTCCATGTACTGACAAAGATTTGCATCCCTTCTCACTACTGCGATCTCAGGCAGGAAACTGATTAGGTGGGTAACGATAGCATTAATATGACGTGTGAAAATCTGTAATTTGTTGCTTCAGATAGGCTAATTTGTGAAATAATTAAGAAATGCCATACAAAAAACTGCCAGTACAGAGCTTACGTCCTGATAACAACCTGATGGCGTCCACAGGGATGTGTACCTTTGTGGCTTACGATACTTCACAGAATGTAGTAACGTCAATTTAGTTATAAACTATTTTAATTCAATTCCCATTTTAAAGTAATAGGAGTATATATATGGAAGAAAGTCATGTACAATGTCATTATGTAGCCTATATTTATTCAGATACACTCAGTGACATGATAAATATAAGTTGTTTGAATTGTGCCAATGTTCTTACATTTTGTACCTGTGTTATCAGGAAGTTTGCCCATCTGAAACATGGCACCAAAGCGGGCAGCAACACCAACACATCTCAATGTCAACTCAGGCTGTTCTGTCAAAATGATGAAGATAGGCATGGATCATTGTCTTGAGGATTTTGGTGAAGTAGTAGAAGAGGAGAAGTATAGAATACCAGACGATGGATATTCACCCTTAGAGGTGAGGTTCTTATTGATTAGAAACAATTACTGTATATGATCTCTCTGTAGAAGTTTTATATATATATATATATATATATAACAATTATTTATATATGATTTCATGTGTTTTCAAATTTGACTTTTCTAATTATTATAATACATTTCAGCCTTGAATTTGTCCTCCAATGTGACATGAGAATTATTATGCATGAAATATAAAACAATTTAATTTTAATTCGAAAATTACTTGTCATCATTATTTGTCATTCCTATCTGAAAATCTATATATTACCTTGAAGGAATTCTTTAAAATAAGGCTTCATTTTATAAAATAATGATGCACAGGAATGTGTATACCCCGTCATTATAAATAAGATTTTTATTCATTTTGACAAATCTATTTATAAATCCACAAATGCACTTGTGGGTCATGTTGAGATCACTTGCCACTTGTTCTAAATGTTTTCCCATGTAGAAAAAACTTCAATTGTCCGATTTCTAACATCACACCAAAGGACATGATGTAGCACTGTAGGACAATAGAAAATAAGCGGTCAGGTATTTTCGGTTAAGAAAGTATATTGTGTTGATTACTAAATTAACAATGCTATGGAACAACATAAAATACTTGAAATAAAACCAAGAGCATAGGCCCATTTGCTGCTATAACAGCCTCCAACCTCCTGGCAAGGCTTTCCACTTTGTTTTTTTATCTTTATTTTGGCAGAGGGATCGTGCTGAGACCAAAGGTCTCTTTTGTGGATGAGCCCTTCGTCCACAAATAAATGTAGTACACAGTACGAAGTATGGGGAACACAAACACACAAAAAGACATGAACAAACAATTCAAAATATGCAAACACATTCTTCATGAAAATATTGCTCTCTCATCCTTTTGAATTGCCCAAGAGGCGCCAGTTTATTAAAATTTAAATGATCTTGGAAGTTATTCCAAATGTGAAGTGTAGAAAAAATATAACCTGACCTACCTAACTCTAGAGGAAACTCTAGAGCTAACCATCCCTGATACTGTGTCTGTTGGAAGATGCTGCAGGCATTTGTTTCCATTCAGTCACAAGAGCATTAGCGAGGTTGGGCACTGATTTTGGGTGATTAGGTCTGGCTGGCAGTCAGCGTTCCAATTCTTCCCAAAGCACTTCGATGAGGTTGAGGTCAAGCCTCTGTGCAGGCTAGTCAAGTTCTTCCACGCCAATCTCGACAAACCGTTTACTATATGTACCTTGCTTTGTGCATGTGGGCATTGTCATGCTGAAACAGACAAGGGCCTTCCCCAAACTGCTGCCACAAAGTTGGAAACACAGAATAATGTTGAATATGAAGGTATGCTGTAGGGTTAAGATGTTCTTTCTCTGGAACTAAACAATAGTTAGTGACCTAGATAGTTACATCCAACAAAAAGCCCTAATAGTTAATAGTGTGTGTGTGTGTTTGTGTGTTTGTGTGTGTGTGGGAGGTATTAAATGGAAGAGGGCCTTTACATAACATATTATTAGAAAAAACATACTAATTTCCCAGAGATTTAAAGATCTTCACATTTGCCAGAGATTTAAAGATGTAATAATCATTTAAATAATATGTATACTAACGTTTAAGTTCACACCACAACAAAATATCATGAGCTAAGGTACAGTTTGGTTAATGTTCTTGCCTAACAGTGTTGTACAGTACATGTATGTTGTATTTATTAGCTTGTAGCTGGGTAAGGCTGAAGCTCAATAACTGGATAAGACTGAAGCTGTTTAGCAGGGTAAGACTCAAGCTTGTAGCTGGGTGAGACTGAAGCTGTAAAGCTGGGTTAAAAACTGGACTTTAGCAACCAAAACTTCTCTGATCTTTTTTTCTTTTTAAGTTACATTTCTGATTATGATGGTTTATTGATCAACATGTATGAAATATATTGTTAATCATGCAAAAACCCTTGTTTATTTATTTTCCCAAGTGTTGAGATACAGTTTTTATTTGACTTTGCACCTGACTTGTATGATGGTGACTCATCAGTGTACATTAAGTACAATGACAAGGTCTGTAAAACCTCATTGTAAAAACAGACAATAGTGAAAGTCCCAGATGGCTGCTCTGCGGTACTCAACATTCAGTGGGATTGTCAACGGAGAGGACTCCAATAAGGATCCTCAATGTTCTATTATCACTCTCAGTCCATGACATGGCGGATGATGTCATATCCACAAGTTCAAGTTCAAAAGGTTTATTTGTCATTTGCAATAACAAGTTATGGCAATGAAATGCTTGGTTTTCCTACTCCCGACAGTGCAGTTAAAAGTTAAAAAACAGTAATTATAATATAAAAATAAGAAGATAACACAAACTATCAATAATAACACTACAAAAAACACGCATCAATAATAATAACTATACAACTGTACAACCGTAGTGCAATGTAAAAGTGACAGGTGTGCATGATATGATTGGCAGATGAGCATGATATAAGGTGACAGGTGTGCATGGGACTATGGATGGAAGGGAAGAGGGGTTCCTGAACTGAGCAGCCTTACAGCCTGAGGAAAGAAACTGTCCCGTAGCCTGTAAGTTTTGGACGGAATACTCCTGTACCTTCTGCCTGACAGCAGCTTGGTAAACAGTCCATGGCATGGGTGGCTGGGATCTGTAATGATTCGTTTGCTCCTCCTCCTATACCTCTCTGTGTAGAGATCCTGCAGGGATGGCAGGTCAGACCTTGTCTACAACACCTACAGGATGTTTTTTTTCAACAGTAGGCTATGATCCATGACGTCAAAAGCTACGCTGAAGTATAACAAACTCTAAGTTCAGAACTTCACTGAATGTAGTGAAAATCTAGTAAACTTACCCACTAGGTCAGTGCTTCTCAACTCTGCTCCTGGGCGCCCCCATGCCCTACATGTTGTAGATCTCTCCCTGCTCTGTCACACCTGATTCAAATGGTCAACTCATTATCAAGTCCTTCATGAGCTACATCAGGTATATTAGGGCAGGGAGAGACCTAAAACATGCAGGGCAGGGGGGCGTCCTGGAGCAGGGTTGAGAAACACTGTGACTAGATGATGTAAGTGTATCTTTCCTCCACACACGGTAAGAAAGAATCCAAGGACCACCGTCAGAGTTACAGAACTTGGTTGCATCTTGGGGCCATCAATTTTCCAAATCTTGAATTAGTTGCTATCTCCAATAGTAATGCTAACAGTAATGTATTTTCTGAAGTGTTTATTGAGAGCAACCAACAAATGTATGCATCTGGATTTCACTAAATGACCTTGAAACCAGCTGGTCTCTGAAACCAGCTTTAGGTTTGATGTTGAAAGACAGATGCCTAAACCAAAAGTGACCTTATACCTACTGTAAAATATGGTGATGGGTGGTTCTTTGGTAAAGGGCTATTTTGGATCCACTGGTCCTGTGTCCCTTGTTAAGGCTAACCGATTCATGACCTAGTACCGGAACATTTTAGCCCCTGCCTAGGCAGTTACTGCTCCTCTTGGGGACCAAACAGAAACCAAAAGACAGCACAATACTGTATGTGGCAATGTACATAATGACTCAATATAATATAGCATAATAAACAACAGAATAAATTAAATAATGTTTAACAATGTACGTGTGTCTGGCTTTTCACTGTCCCAAATTGGCACTCGGTGTTCTTAATGTTGTTGTACTGAAGCTGGATAAGACTGAAACTGTATGTCTGGGTAAGACTGAGACTGTATAGCTGGGTAAGACTGAAGCTGTGTAGCTGGTTAAAACTGAAGCTTTATAGCTGGATAAGACTTGAAGCTGTTTAGTTTGGTAAGACTCATGCATGACCTAGTACAGAACATTTTAGCCAAAAACCTGGTTGACTATTACATAGGCAGAAACATTGTCGGCAAGTTGGTCACCCAGATAGACAGTGACCCTAAGCACATATCAAAATCCAAAAATTAATGCTTAATTGACAAAAATAATTTACATTCCAAATCTCAGTCTTCAAACATGAATCCATTTGAAAGAGGGCAGTTGAGCATTCAATGTGTGCGCATGTTCTCTACAAACTCAATATTAAGATGGTGATGACTATTATTGTTATAAGCACTGTAATAATAATAATTATAGTGCTTCTAATAATAATAAAAGGGATCTGCATAGAATGTGTATAGGGTAATAGTCACTTTCAATGTCTTCTTCAATGTCATAAAAGTATACCAAAATGCTCTGTCGGTAGGGTGTGCTGACCACTGAAAGCAAGGGTGCCAATACTTTTGAAATACTTCTTTGGAGGGAAATGGATACTTTATGATGTGCAGTTTTGTTGTAGTCCCATGAAATATTAAAGTATAACATATTCCACATGTACAGTGCATTACTTGTTTTGTTTCTTTCATACAATCCTTTTTGCTCATCTTTATCAATGATGTAATAATTTGAAAGGACATGTAAAATATAAAGATTGGCCAAATTATCATTTCCAAACAATTGTATGTGTTCCAAATACATTAAAACATATTATAATTTGCCAAATGTATGTTTCACATACAGTCCAAATTTGCATCCCCAAAAATACTTGAAATATTTTACTGTGCTGTGTTGTAATGTTCAACATGGTGAAGCAGAGATATGTCTGTGATACACAATAATTCTGGACCAATCAAATGTAGTCTTTTGATTGGCTGAGCTCATTAGAATAGCCAGTTTGTAGAAAATGGCGTAACATACAAAGGGGTATATCACATTTTTAAACATTTATGCAACTATTCAGGACACATTGCCATAAAGAGAATAGTGACATTCATAATAAGAGCATTTATGTATTTTATAGGTCAAGGACCCATTATATTACATTCATTCTGTCCCATTTTGTGGAACAAAGTCTCTGAGTGACTCTGTTGAACTGCCCGAATCTCATCTTGAATTGAGTTCACCTTGTGTAGACCAGCCTAATTTGAATATGTTTTCAGGAACCTAAAGTTTTTAGATTGCGTTTGTTTCTCCATTTCCTGTAACGCAAGTACAAGAAATCACACAATCTCAGAATCTGTTAAATGAAAATATTTGTTGCATTTTAAACTACTTGAACACTTTAAATACATTTTTCATTTTATATTTTTAAACAGACACTTTTGTTGATTTTCGGTAACAGCGTTGAAGATCACAGGGTCATCATAACTGATTTTGTTTCTGTCTCAGGGTGAACCAATCACCTTTGAGGTTGAAGATGATCAAAGTCCTGGAATGAGAACCGACACCATAAGTCTCCTGATGAAGATTGACCAGCTTCAAGCAGAGCTGAAATACGAGCGTAGATGTAGACAGCTGGCTGAGAGGGAACTGAAACAGTTGAAAGGTACATCTCTGAAAATAACGTTATTTAAGTGTGTAGCTTAACAAGTGAGGTATCCACAGTAACTTTAAATAGACTTTCTTAATGCCCAAAAGTGGCAATGCCCCATATTGAAGCTACATCCTTGTAGCAAGGACTTTGAATCCTGGCCTCATCTTTCCATGGTGCTAGTGGATGAGTTGTTGAAAAGGGCTGCCTTGCCTTAAAGCTCAATTATGGTTGTTGGACAGGAAATGTGCATGTAAACATTGCTATAAAACATTTAATTAACTTAATTTTCTCAAGGTAGATAGGGAAATAAATACTGCACCAATAGAATCATCCCACACCATTCTAAGCCAGCTTAGACAAGGGCTTCTCCAAGCCAAAACAAAACCATGGATATTTACTGACCAATAGTAAAATACAGCTCCGGAATAAATTAACAGACCACTGCACCTTTTTCTTTCCTTTCCAAAAAAGTCAAAAAGGAAGGTTTTGAGTGAGGAACAGAAGGGTTAAAATTAAGAGACCACTGCAAATTGAACGCTTTTGTTCCTCACTCAACTTTCCTTTTCAACTTTTTCAGAAAGGAAAGAAAAAGGAGACAGAGGCAAACGCAGAATCAAAAAGGTGTCTTTAATGACAACAAAAGGAAAACAAAAACCGAGTGCCGTGCACTACAAAATATAACAAGGCGATACAGCACAAACTGAACATGGACCGTGACATACAACACAATGCCCAACCAGGACAGGGTGAAAATGGCTGAACTAAATACATAGACTAACAAGGAGAACAGAAACATGTGGGGGCTAAATACAGGTGAAAGGAATAAACTGATTAACTGAAACGAGAACAGGAAAGACCAAATAAGGACATGACAAACCAAGGACACACAGAAAACACGAAGCGGATTGGTTCCGTCCGACTGGGACCGTTTCAGCAGTGGTCTCTTAATTTTTTCTGGAGTTGTATAACATTTGAGAAAGGCAATCCTCTCCAATTTATATTTAAAATGGTGCTGTTTACCTGTTGAATATGTTTTGGAGAGAAAATGATTCAGTTGTTTCTAAAAATAATAACATGGTTATAAATATGGGGTATTTCTGAAATAGGTTAAGCAATTGAGGGGGGAAAAAACATGTTAATTACATTAACTCTTCCCAACAAGGAAATGTTATCTTGCAAAGATGCACTGAAAAAATGTGTGAGGGTGATGAGCTATCATTTATTCACTGGTTTACTGAATTATCTATTCTATATGCTCAAATGGGTGATTATATTTGAATACGCTGTCAGAGATGAACGACCTGTCAATGTAAAAATGGTTGATCATTTAGGGTACAGCTCACTACTTGCCTATATAAAGTATAATTGTCATCTGTTATACTTTTTGTAGAGATGAATGACCTGATGACCCAGATGAGACACACAGCCCATGACCTGAGGACTGTTCTGGAACACGCCCGAGGGCAGCAGGGGAACGATATGAATGACATGGTGAACGAAGTTGTCTCCCCACAGAGCTATGAGGGGAGCATCTCCTATAACAGCTTTCCAGTTCAGGTGTCGCAAGAGGTAGAGGTGAGGTCACCATACCCGTCAGGCCATTCTACATTCTTGTTGATGCTTCGGTCACGCTCATCTCAGGAAAATATGCCTGTTGACAACCTGAGATTGGGGTTATGTATTTCTTGCTACGCGTACAGCAGTTAAGTGCATATGTAGTCATGTAGTCTGGTTTAATTCTGGTAATAACACTTATGATGAGGGGAGATGCAGAATATACAAATGTGGTTGGTTATTAAATAAAGCAATGCCCGTAAAGTATTTATCTAAAACGAAAATAGATTTATCCTACCTCCCATAATGGACTTTTTGGTTTTGCATTTAATTTAATCAGGATGCTAACTACATCCATCTTCCCGGTGGCCTGAGAGTGCCAAGGAAACTGTACAAGGGTGTCTCAGAGATCAAGGACTTCAAGAAGTACATATCAGCCATGCTGCTGGTCCTGTTTGACAGGGAGACACTGGGCACACACAGTCTGCAGGGCAGGAGGTGTAACATCGCCAAAGAGGAAACCCAGAAACCTCAGCTTCCCCCTGAAATCATGAAAAGTCTTCTAGGTACTGTGCTGTGTCTTTTCTCCTGTTGCTGTGTGCGCTGTCTGTTTTTATGCAAACTCTATTGAACCAGGTTGTGGATTGATGTCACGGCAATTCTTTGCCTAGGAAGAGTCATAGCTCTCTGGGTTCTCGCAATGGGCATACTTTGGATGATTTTCTGAATCACATGAGACCACAAAGCATGTCAGAGCTCTTGTTTTTCATTACAAATGATAAAAAATATATTTTTATTTATTTCAGATCACGTGAGGATCAAGTTTGGTGTAGATTACAGTGCAATCCGAGCTGCCATCAGAATAAAGTTGAATAATGAAGACAAAATGTTGAAGAAGAGACTTGTTAAGTCACCAGACAAAATAAAAAATAACCAAATACCAGGATAAAATCACACAATTTTACATCCAGTGCAATGCTTTATTCCACCAACAGATGTCAGTGTGTAGACACTTGTATAATGTCTGATCAGATGGATCAACTTTATAATATGGTTTTGATTTGTGATTAAGACACTCACATAGCCTTAACAACACATTTTGCTACTTTAATGTGCCTGTTAAGTGTCTTTCAGCTTCTCATCTCATCCCTCTCATCTCACGTCATCACATCTAGTCTAGATGCTGTTAAATTATTATGTTTTGTAGATGTTCATCCAAATAAAATAAAGAATGTTATTAATTGTGAGTGTGTAGTCCTGAAGGGACAGGAGTGTGAGGACAGAGAAGTATGTGTGAGACATATTTTACAATGTGTGACAGTCACAGCCATATACTGAATGCAAGAGAAAGTCTGTGGGTGGGACAACGAGGTGGGTGTGGCTTTTCCAAAAGCACCAATAATCCTCTGTTGATGATCTGCTTCTAACTGTGACCAGTGTCTAGCCCCTCCCCCAGACAGCCAGCTGTGCTGTCTCTGAGGTCACTAGTTTGTGCATCACCTTTGAGTCTATCAGTCCTCTGACTCCTTCACCAGTCCTATCAACAGGACAACCGTCCATCAGGAATACTTACCGAGACTGCAACAAACAGGTTTAATGGAAGGAGCAGAATGCCCAGCCTTAGTGAGGCGGGGGTCAGTTTGAGCGGTTAATAGGTACACCTGTTGTCTCAGCATCTGTTGGAGCCAAGCCACACATCAGATCCTCATAGCTGGCCTGGAAACAAGAGTAGAAGAGGTCCATCTGGGCTTTCTGAGGAGGTCTGACCCTGTATAACTCAGAGGGAGTATAAGGAAGACTAGAGGATTTGATAAAGGATGTATGATATTCTCAGTTAATGTGAGGTGAGTACCAATTCTATTTCAAATTTACATTTGGCTTTTAAATTATTGGAAAGAAGGTTTATTGTGCGGGTGAGAGGATTTTTTAACCATTTATTGTCTGTTATCTGGTGAAAACACGGCATGTTTGAGTCTTCTCTTGATGTTCTAGGTTTAGAAATGTGAGAAAACAATGGTTGCATGAGGTTAAAACACACTTCATAAAAAAATATAATAAATGCGCAAATAATATTCTCAATAATAATCGCATCATAATGGCATAGATGAAAATGGCCAGTTCAGAAGCCTATATGAGGCCTCAAAAGGAGAAGTCATGTCTGAGTAATACTAGGACAGTTTGAAAACAGAGACCTGTTTACATAACACACATGACAGCGTTCATACCCTGACTAGTTCTTCCTGTGCTGTGGATAAAATCTCATTATTAACATGGCACACCAATCTGCCATCAGGCCACCAGAGCAGCTTTCAGAGGGAAAGAGCATTAGTAGAACAGCAAGCACATAAAAATAGGACACAAAAGAACATGCATAATCATGGGACCGACGAAAAACGTCAGAGCTCCTCTGGCAATTCGGGTGACTGTGTGTACAATCTAACCGTTACCTCTAAAGTTCTACGAAGTTCAACATAGAGACGCCCATGGGGCCTGAAATGCATTTTCAAAAGGAGCATGGGAAATGCAGAAAATATCATGCCTATGATGTGCATTAATGTTACCAAAAGCTAAAATAGAGTTTCAATTTGACTCTATTTTTTCTTATGTGGCAGGGGAGCCGTTGCTGAGATCAGGAGATCAGGTCTGCCCTGATAAGAGATTGTGTGTTTCTTTGATGGCCCTATGCAGAGTGAGACTAGGCACATATTAATCAGGCAGGCCAGTCCCCTGCAGCTGCATCTCCAAACAAGCGAGCTCATTATATCTAATTTCAAAAGGTTAGGGAGGGATGGTAGGATGGACGAGGAGAAGACACTGAGTGAGAGGGTGTCCTCTCCTCCATGAATTATTCCTACTGATCAGGTCCCTGGGCCTCTAATGGAGGGAGAGGGAGAGAGAGAATCCTTTCTTTCTTAAATACTCACACAGTCCCATGGCAACATTACAGGAATATTATAGATTTCCTGTTCAATAGCATTTGGTGCGGATTGTTGAAGACACCTGTGTCTATTAGCTGTGTTGAAACTAAAGGCAATGACAACATAGATGTTGTTTAATCTCCACTGAGGGTTGTGACAAAAAAGACTCATATTTGCAGGTTACCCCTGGATTTGTTATGTGCTACTAATGGGAGGTTAGACAGAACTTTCATCTAAAACATTGCTGGTTGCAAAGGAAAAACACAAGAATAAAATGTGCTGATCATCTGATCGCATACTGTGGCTGTGTCAAGCCACTGCATGTTAGACAGCGGAGACGACACAGAAGTGTTTATGGTCTGCTTTACTGAGTCCCAGTCATATGAAATAATATCCTATCTGAAATGCAAAAGACGGTCTTGTAACGAAACATTAGGTTATATTAGAACCATCATCAAAGTTGAAATACTAAAATATTGTGTAAATGTGATGAATGTTGTAAAGCAGCATCTATGCTGCAAATGACCTCAGATAATTCCAGTCATGAACAAGGTTGGTTTGGTTTCTATTTTTTTTTTTAAACAAGGCATGCTTATCTGTTATAGTAATAAGACATTTAAGAAAAAATTAAAAGCTCATTCGAAAGCAGGAGGAAGGAGGAGTATGGTAGGGGAGTTTGCCCTTCAAAATCACATTTTTGGACACGTTGGTAAAGATGAACAAAAATGCATATGCAACTGTTCTGAAAAATACATTTAAAACCAATATTTATAGTTGTTATCATTCCAGGTCAATAATAATAAAAAAAAAATCTCAGGGCTCTAAAAGCCCAACAATGCTGAGTTACAGAGAGGTCAGCTGATTTTAATGTAGTGGACAATCTTTGTTGCAATTGCTGCTCTGAGCCTACAAAATTAAACAACATATTCCAAAATAAGAGAACATTTTTACTTCCATGGTAGATTTGAAATATTTATTATCCCTTGCCAGTATTAAGTGGGACATTGTAATCATGAGCCTAAAAAAGAACAGGGCTTAACAGTGCTTACGAATGGACACATTATCTAACTTTGAGCTTCTGTTATCTGTCTCTAGCAATGGGGAATTATGATGTGTGTGTGTGTGTGTGTGTGTGTGTGTCAGTGTGTGTGTGTGTGTATATGTGTGTGGGCTCTTGCCATTGTTTCTTTGAAGATCTAAAAGTTTTCAGGGGATATTCATTTTGGGGCATTTTAATGCTTTATTTGACAAAGACAGTGGGGAAAGCTAGAGAAAAGTGATGTTGTTAAACTAATTTGTCAACAGTACATGTTAATCAGAGGCAACAGCTTCTGGACTATTCTAGGGCACCAAAATGTTGTTCAAGATGATTTCTGTAAGAACAACACTGTAACCAAAAATATACTCCCATATACTCCTTGTCTTCTTGCTTTTTCTGCCCACAGGAAAGGGGAGTATAATCATTTGACGTTTGTGCAAAATGAATCCTCAGGCTCACCACACCAGTGAAGGATGGGGTAGTTTATACCTGATGAGACGCTCATGATGTCTGTTCTGGAAATCTCATTGTGAACTATGGAGCACTCCAGTTCACCTCTGACCCCTAACCTCAATGATATGATAGCTAATGAGAGCCGGGGGTGGGGTCTAGGGGCTCTCCTGCCTTCACCCCCCAGCAGACAGTTGGGTACCATAGCCAATACCCAGACCAGATTCAAGGACCTGTCTGGCATGCTTTTCATGGTGACCCTGAATGTGGTGGCACTTCTGGCTAACACAGCTGTGTTGGTGGTGGTGGTCAAGGCCCCACACCTCAGGTATGTGGTGCTTTTTCATTTCATGTAATTGAAATAACAATCAGAGATAATACAAAAAGTTTACCAATTCACCTCCATTTCAGTCACATTTGCAACAAAATGTGAACAAGTCCAAGGAAGTGGACACTTATTTCATCCACCGTACCCCATAAGGTTAACTTGTGTCCTGTAGGATTTTATAAAGCACACATCCCGATGTTTACACACAGTCCCGTTGTCCCTATTGCTATTGAGTTAGAGTGTATTGTAGTGGTTTTACATCATCAGTAAGTCCTAATGCAGGCATCATACATTGTTTCCCCTCTTGTGATTAATGAAGTTAATTCCATTCCATTCAGGAAGTTTGTCTTTGTGTGCCACCTGTGTGCTGTGGACCTGCTGTGTGCTGTTCTGCTCATGCCCCTGGGCATTGTGTCCAGCTCGCCATTCTTTGCCAGCTTGGTTTTCACGGTTCTGGAATGCCAGCTTTACATTTTCCTCAACGTCTTCCTAATTGCAGGTACAGTACAACAGACAGACTGAATGTAAGCTACTTTTGATCAGGGCAGTGGACATGGAAGTAATTAGATGTTTACAGTGTGTTCCATTTCTTTTCATCACTTTGATCTCTGTACTATGTTTAGCGATGTGTCAAGACTGATTTCATTTCAATTGCAGCCTCCATCTTCACCATCACAGCCATCAGCGTGGAGCGCTACTATTACATCGTCCACCCCATGCGCTACGAGGTGAAGATGACCCTGAAGCTGGCCTCGGCCGTCATGGTCCTGGTCTGGGTGGCCTCAGCCCTCCTGGGCCTGGCCACTGTGTTCGGCCGGCCGAGCCACGGCAGCCTGGGCTCCATCAGCGCCACCCTCTGCTCTCTCCACTGGCGCCTCGGTGGCCACCGCCGGGCCTTCTCCGTCCTCTTCACAGTGGTCTGCTTCTGCCTGCCGGCTGCGGTCATCTTCGCTGTGTACTGTAACGTCTATAAGGTTGCCCGCATGGCGGCCAGACAGCATGGACCGTTACCGTCCTGGTCGTCTAGTCATCCTAAAAATCGCTCCGACTCCATCAGCAGCCAGACCACCATCATCACCACCCGCAATGCCCCCAGGAGGCTGCACCACCACAGGCCCTTTGTTGGGCGTAAGGCAGCCCTGACCCTGGTGATCATTGTGGGCCAGTTCCTGATTTGCTGGCTGCCTTACTTCGCCTTCCATCTGCACCTGGCTATCAACAACCCGCCCAAGATCCCTACAGACCTGGGTGAGACCGTCACCTGGCTGGCATATTCCTCCTTTGCCGTCAACCCTTTTTTTTACGGGCTGTTGAACCGCCAGATCAGGGAGGAGCTGTGTAAGCTTCGGCGCTGCTATTCCGCCCGACCAGTCGAGTTGGCCGCGTCAAGCGGCCACGAGGGCTCGGCCCATGAGAACTTCCTGCAGTTCCTTCAGAGGACCAGCTGTACTGTGGAGACCAGAGCCAGCTTTGCCTGCACATCAAGCCCCAGAAACACCCTGGACCAAACTGGTCAGCAGACAGTTGGCTTTAGAATACCTGGTCAAATACCTGAGGAGTTCAGTTAAAACGCTCCTAATTCCCAAAGCTGTTTTATCACCGAGATAATAAAGGCTACAATGGTTCCTAGTGCCATTGAGGATACACAAAGCTTGTTCATTAACGTCATGCTACATTTCAAGCCCAAACGGTCTGACTGGGCTTCTATGACTGCGGCCAACCGGGTGGATTGACTGACGGCAGTTAACATTCATGAACCATGTCGAGGACCGTTCTCAAACTATTCATTTTTCAATAACTGTAACCTTTAAGTGTTGCAGCTTTAGCTAGCTAACAACTAGGGACCCACAGATGAATGTTATAATTTTTATACTGTAAGTGTGGTAACATTACCAGTAGTTTGCATCTTTCTGCGTAAACCTCAATAATCATCACATAAAAAAAGACAGCTCTCACATTTTGTTACATCTGTAACATAACTACAAGAATATTAATGTTGACAGTAAATATATTATGGGATTGTTTTGTGTATGTAAAATTAAGTAAGAAATGAAAGTATTGATTGAATAAAGTTAAAAATAAACGACTTGGCAAAGCATATGCCCTTCAAAGAGTAGGGAAAGAACACCGTTGTGAGGTTGATGCTCCTTTGAAATACAATCACTTATTCCTGTGACATTATGTATGATCAATGTCTGCTGTTGGCCTAATGAAATGATCTTGCTCTCAACCATCACATCTTGTCATAGGACAGTCTACTAGGACTGTATTTGTGAGCTGTTAGCTACAGCATAGATGCCAAAACCACGGTGGGCAAACAGTTTTTTTATTAAACGTCATTCAGCACTGCATCTTTTTACGACATGACTGTTTTCATATTTTCTGAATACATATTCTTCAGAATAGAAGCATGAAATTGGATGGAAACGTAGTTGCTGACAGAAAGGAAATCATCTTCAAGTGTAGCTGGGATTCATATGTAGGCTATATCTCAATCCTAGACATCTGTTTTTTCTGGATCTGCTAAATCTGTTAATGTTCAAATTTGTTAATGTTGGCTTTTCTTATTTAAAGGGATATTTGGGGATTATGGAAATCAGGCTCTTTATCCACCTCCTTAGCATGAGGTGAACTTGTGGTTACCATTTTGGTGTAATGTGAAGGAAGTTACTATCTAGCATTTGCACATTTGCTAATTAGCATTATTGCAATGACTGGAAATTATTTTACTAAAGACTTCCAAGCGTGTGCCAAGTGAACATTTTCTTACAAAACTACCTCTAAATGTCTTCATTCTGCACATACATATGAATGGTCTCCAATGACTTCATTGCCTTGGAGGACTTCATGGTCTCCCAGGACTTATGTACAATCCCTTTGAAGCTCGAACTTCTACATCCTTTCATCCATTTAATTTTGAAAAAAATTAATGTATAGCCGCATAAGCCATAAGCTTAGTGCAAATGTCATACCCAAGCTAAACCCTGGAATTAGTTTGTTTCATTCTTTTGTTAATATCATTAATGGCCAGTCCCTACAGCTCTAGCACTTTCTATGCATTTTGGAGTACAAATATTTCCCCAGACCCTCTCCCAGATTTGTAACATTTTTTTTTTTTTTACAAAACAGGCATCCACTTTCCAGGGATTATAGCTTTAATACCTAAAATGTTTTCATTGTGCTTTAAAGTGTCTTTGTGCAGTTTGTCCACATGTTCCAATTCAGGAGCACACATGCTCCTTGTAAATTAAATGTAAATGGTCAATGTAAAACCATGCCCTGGGCAAGACTGGTATCTAGTGTACGTGACTGCTGTGATGGCAGACCGCCCCAGGACCACTGGCTTGGAGCAGCAGTGGTAGCCTGGTCCCAGATCAGCTTGTGCTGTCCAGCCAACTGTTTTTGTTATGTGTGACAATGGCCAAAGGACAATGGCATAAGAGACAGCTGTACGAGGTTAATCAGCATCAGGACCAATGAAGGACTTCAACCTCAGGCCAGTGGGTCAACAACATAGGCATTCACACATTGGCCTTGGAACACACAGAGACAGCCCTTAAGGGACCACAAGTAGAGTGTTTTGATTGAGTTTCTTTTGTGTTTCCTGTGTTGAGCGATTAGTTCAGCACGTAACGTAAGTGCATTGTCCTGAAAATGCTGTTTTCTTAATGAAGATTTTTTTCTAGCTATAATTATCATTGATAAAAGTACTAATTCTACTACCTACAACCAACCATTCCAGTAACCTACGTAAATACAATATTTTACTACTACTACACTATTAACGGTAGTGTTTGAGTTGAAAAAAACAACCACATTAACATTTAAATAATTGTATCTCCACAGAATCATACATTGCTGTCTGTACAACTTTGATCATTTTTTATTCATTCATCATTTAATAGTCATCACTCATCATTCAACAGTAGGCTTAACATTTCAGTTATTTCTACTTTGAAATGATGTGACAATTTGATTAATTTAAGTCCTTGGTTGAGGTTGAACTGCAATATTAAATTACCTGTATACAGTGTGTATCTTAAAAACAGAGTTATATGTCATCAGTTTGAACGTTTAAGGGGCCACTTTTTTACAGGTTATGGCAGGGACTAATCTCAAAGGTGATTTACTTCTATACGGACGATAGCCCTCTTCTGCTTCAATTGTGGAAATAAACATCTGATGGAACTGTTTGCAAAAATCGATGCCCATGCTGTCCTGAAAATCATGTTCTTCACTTCACTGCACATTTATTAAAAGCTGAAGAGCTGAAGGCTGTTAACACAAAGGTTATATAAGGAGAAAAATCCATTGCATAACAGCCCTAAAAGTGGTCATCTCTAATACCCATTTAACAAGTAGACACCCACAGATTGCTAGTAATGATGTTTATCCATCGACATGTTGCGTTTAGATAACTGACTCATACAATAAAGGGACTGAACAGCCTTCTATTATTGTTAATATGCAAGTAGAAAACATTGTTTACAGTTCAGGTGTTACTACTCACTGCTAAAGAAAAGAATACTATCTCCCAAATAAATCTATGAAAAAAAGGATTAATTGATAGTCTGATTCATTTCTGGTAGTGGGTTAAATATTTCTTTGTTTAATATTTGAGGGAATGTGATGACTATAAATGCCCTGAAAATCCCACACAACACAGAGGGAGATTATACTTAAGGGATAATATGCAAAAAAGACAGACCTGGGTGACCAACACAAAAAGAACATGCTGAGCTACATTTCAGAAAGCATGTTGTGCCCTCTTAAAGCATGACCTGAATTCAAACAAAAAGTTACAAAACTGCATTTGCAGACGATAGATAAACTAACACATATACATTACACTGAGTAATGGAATAGATACAGTTGCAAATGAAAGTAGATAGGTTAACACTTTCCGGCATGTATATTGAAGGCAGGTGTTCCCTGAAGACAGACATTGACATTAGATGCATCAATAGTGAAGGTAGAGCTTATATTTCACTATAAACACTAACTTTAAATCCTTTCCCTAATCCCTACTTTTACTCTAACATGGGATTTATCCAATGTTTTTGACCTTATTTTGAGATCCTCATTATTACATGACTCGCCATGTATAGAAGCAAGTAATCAAAATTGTTTTAGACACATTTTTTACAGTTCTATTGGAGGGAAGTTTGGTTTGAAATGCATCAGAAAATAAGTTCAGGAAATCATAAAGGAATATCATCAGGCTATAACTATTTATGATATTCAGTGTGGAATAGAACATCATGTATTAGTACTCCAGCCTTTTTACTGCCTAGTCCTTTCCACTATGTTCTGAGTGAAATAGAAAACAGTAACTTATGCCCAAGAGTCTTATTGTTCAAGAATGGAGTCATAAATGATAAAGCTTTAACCAAAAATTACAGTCAGGAAGAAGACAGAAACTGCTCTGCAGCTAACAGACCCTTATTAAATGAATAGAAAACCTACTAAACATTTTCAAAGGGACTTGCTGGGTCATCTTTCCTGGTGAAATTAAAGTAGAAACATATTTTTTTCAACCACGTCACTGATTTTTAAGATAAGTAAGTCAGTCCTGAGACAGGATCATACATTCAGTGACTGTAGCTCATTTCTTATTGAGTGTCAACAGTTTTTATATTTTCTCATGGTAAAATACAACCCAAAATCTATTTTTAGACACGGATTTAAATTGCTATCTTGGCTTTCTTCCTTTCTACTTTTTTTTATTGATAGTGCCCAACATTAGCTTATGAAAAAACAAGGTTATCTGTAGCCAATATGTTGTCACCAAGTTTTGTCCAGGTGCCAGTTTTTTAACAAACTTCCAGTCCCTCTTGGTTACAAGCATAACCATAACATGACACGACTCCCTTCACCACCGCTGTGTCCCAGGAGGAGTAGTTGTCTGTGTCCCAGGAGGAGTAGTTGTCTGTGTCCCAGGAGGAGTAGTTGTCTGTGTCCCAGGAGGAGTAGTTGTCTGTGTCCCAGGAGGAGTAGTTGTCTGTGTGCCCAAAACCAAAGCAGTTAGCTTGATAATGTTGGAGTCGCTGTACTTTACAGAAAAACTCTTCACCCAGTCAAATAAGTCGTTTTTGAACCAGGCTGGGCAGTTCTCCAAGAACCTGAGGTTTTTCAGTCTGTTGATTGGGATGAGACGACTGGCAAAGGCTTTTGCAAGATCAGTGAAAACAGCTGCACAATACTGCTTGTTGTACATAGCAGACATCATTTTAGACCTTCACTGTCATTTCAATTCAAGGTGTAGGCAGAAAGAGGATGTTGAATGCAAATGCATGAATGCACACACACACACACACACACACGCGCGCACACACACACACACACACACACACACACACACACACACACACACACATGACCATACACATTGTCAACAGTTTAGGTACTGTTCTGTGTCGGCTATTGTATAGAAGAGTAGGTGTTTTCTACATCCCTGAGAGGCCCTCTGAAAATAAAGGCATTTAAAATACATTTTCGTATACCAAAAGCTCTGAAAAATTTACTTACCTTATTCCTAATAAATATTAAAATGGCCCAGACAATATTATTGGCACCTTCTAGAAGAGTTATAAATAATTAGAGTCAAGCAGGTGATTCTCCTTTACTTTGGAATTAAGCTCCTGGAAGCTGCAAGGGATTGTTTGAATGGTGGAGAAAGCACCTTAATTAACTGCCACACAGATTCAAGCTGAATTTCAGATACGTAGTACAACAGTTTCAACTTGCACCATCCGTCGCTAACTCAATGAAAAGAGGTTGTATGGTAGTAGAGCCTGGAGACAAAGAATTAGCCACAACCCTTCTGTAAGAAACTCCTGTGGACAGATAAGACAAAAATAGAGCATTTTGGCAAAGCCCTCCCTTTGTATTTGTAAAACAAAATGAAGCCTTCAATGAAAAGACAAATTCCACACGGTCAAACATAGAGAAGATCCAGTGATTTTTATTTTATTTACTTTGCTGCATCTGGCACTAGGTGCCATGAATGTGTATATGAAATTAGTAGAATACCAAAGTATTTTGGAGCTCAATGTCAAACCCACTGTCAAAAAGCTGGGTCTCCATTAATGGTCTTGGGTATTCCAGCAGCATGAAAACCCTAAACACACATTAAAAAATGGCTGTGCTACCATTTAGTCTTGCATGTGAATACTTTTACATTACCATTTCTGTTTATTCTGATTTAAACACATATATTACATTCTAAATGAATCACAAAGGTTCTGTAATATTAACACTGAAATAAAGAATTGTGGAGACCAAATATCATGGTAAATTTCAACCTATTATTTTAGAGACAATTATGGGTTTTTTGAAGATGGTGTGCCAATATCTTTGGCCATGACTGTACCTATGATAATGGTGTCAAAACTGAACCATAGTCTTTTCATCAATTGCCTTTTTTTGATGAGGGTAGATAAAATTAAATGATGAACAGAGTGGAAGTGAAGTAGATGATCTAACAATTTGTCCTATTTGATTCTGTCCAAGGTGTTTACCCCTCCGGCCTTGATGAACACACACATGCACACTACAATGGCCATCATGAATATAGATGAGACTTCTTCACAACAAAAAACTAATTAAAGTGAACACGCTCACAATCAGAAACCTCTCTTCACTACCGAACCAAGCTGCCTTTCAAAGCCAGGACACATAATCACATCAGTGTGATCCCTCCCTCAAGGGAAGATTCTGAGTAAATCAAAGAAGAGCACCCACACTCAGAAGAACATAGACTTCTGTTAGTATATGAAGGTTTGTACGATGTCGTTAGTCAAGTGAAGATTTACTATTATCTGTTTTCGAGTTGTCGTAGTTGAAGACAAAATTGAGACAAAATTATTTGGCTGGATTCACAATGAACAAGAACAAACAATAAACCAATTTGCTACTTACACTGTTTTTCTGTCTTTGGCCTGATTATACTATTGAGTTTTGTGGCTTTAACAGAGCCTTTTCTGAGAACTAATGAGTGAAACAGACCTCATAAATCAAAGACTGAGGGATGGACCTTGACGGTTTGATTAACGAGCGTTCCTTGTGATTTAATTACCCTGGTTCTGAACACTGGGTAGGAACACACACACACACACACATGGTGTGTTAACCTGCTATGCTGAAACCATGGAAACAGCTGGACTGACAGGTGGACAGACAGGAACAGGTCACAACTATGACATCGCTAAGTCATTCACCACTTTAAGCTGCTATGTGCACAGGCACAGAAAGAGCCCGCACCAACACAGCTACAGTTCAAGGTGATTAAAATGATGAGTTTACAACCGGTACTTACTGTACAAACACACCAGTGCCCACTTTCCCCTGCTCCACATCTCTGATATGTTGCCTAAAGCTAATGATGATGCAAGACCAGGAAATGAGTATTCATCACCCGGCGTTAAACCTACATCAGGTAGGAGTCGGGTGAAACAGAAGCCGAGGGGGAGCAGAAATAGAAGAGCAGGTCTGATTTGAGTGATAAGAGTTGTAAACACACCCAAACTCGTACACATTGAGGTGTACACACAGCTGTTTGTGTGTGTGTGTGTGTGTGTGTGTGTGTGTGTGTGTGTCTGTGTGTGTCTCTGTGTGTGTGTGTGTGTTTGTGTGTGCATGCACGCTTGCATGCACAAACACTTCCACACACACACACACACACACACACACACACACAAACCGACCAGGGTCTCTAAAAAGCCAAGGCCATCTGCCAGTGTGCTCAGCCTGGGTGTTCCATCCATTAGCATGCCATTGTCTCCAGCCTGGTAGTTAAGTAGACACAGGAAACTATACTTTTCTGCTGTCAATATTGCATCCTAATGACTTTCTTTCTCCCTTTTTTCTTTCTTTCTTTACTCTTTTAATAGTTAGAAATCATCACTCACTTGACAGGTCTCTCAGCATTACATTCACTAAAAGGTACACAAGGACATAACCTTGTCAGTCAAAGCTGATGACCTTTTACAGTTGCAGTCCAGAAGGCTTTTTGACACATACATTTCTTACATGTTGATGAAACTATTAGATTTATTTATTCAGCATATTTTCGAGAGGAATAATGTGACTGTGCTGGCCTTGAAATGTTTGAAATATTTGGTCAAAAAGAGAAAAAGGGACAAAACATCTGCTGCCTTACTTTGTTTGACATTAACATTTTGGCAATATGGTGTGAGTGGATACTTCTTCCCAGCCAATCTAGCCTGTCATCCCTAACACACTGCTGCTCTGAGGCTGATGCCATCCTACTGTATTAATAGCCATTTAAGTGTGGTTTCTTAATGGGTCCAAAGGTTAGGTCCATTTGTAGAAGAAAGGATTTTCTCTAAAAGCATTCACGAAACCCACTTCACTCATTCCTGTTGGAACAAACAGAGAGTCACAGATCATTTTCCACATTATGGTTTCCCCGGATGATGGAGAGGTTTAAATGTTATCTGAAATCCTTTTGGAATCATTTTATCTATGCTTGATTAAGTCAGCCTGGCTTAGCGGACAAATATAACAGTCCAAATGCTAAACCTATTCTGCTAGCACTCCAGACAGGCTTGAGCGCACATACAAAGGATTTGAGGTGTGCAGGAGTGCTGGTGGTGTGACAAAATCCAATGATTCCACCCCGTTCGAGACCATACTCTTACCTCAGCCATTCTCCCACCCCATTAAAAGTAACCCAGCTTAGAAAGACACATCTTTACAAGGTCATAAGGGATTGGCGTTAGGTTTATGGCGTGAGGGTTAGGGTTGATGCAGATTGTACACAGCAGATGTCAGACGCAGGACCATTAGCCACCGTTGCCATCATCCAACAGTCACCAGATTAAGTGGCTGCTACGGTAGCAACAAACATTCTCGTAATACAAATGCCAACGTTTTTCCAAAACGTTGGCCTGTTGCTGACTATGCTTCCCGAGCAGATTCTGTACTTTAAAGGTTTCCGGAATTAGTCATTGGGTTATGTGGACATTGGGGGAACATAACAGAAGATAATGCACCCACAACACGAATATCTGCGAGTTTAGAGGTATATTAATAACACTGAGCAATTGCCAGAATGTGGACAAGAGACAAGGGTTAAGGTCATGGTTGATTCGCCAACTGCCTACAAACATGAAATTTAACATTTCCCTTGGTTTGAAATGAAATGTCACCTATTGCATTTCCAAAATTATACATGTGTTACATACATATATATTCTTACAGGAAATGAAAGCATATAAGTGTAGAGGGGTTGTGCAACGTGACCAAAGACTTCTGTTTATTATACTACACATCAAATGTCAATGCCGGGGGACATAATCATGAACCTTTGCTAAGACCATTGGTTTTAAACCATTATTTCAATGACTTTTCCTCTGGGAGCACCATAGGATTCACATATTGGTTGTAAGAATTGCAATTACTTAAACAGGTTACAACATCTGGTAGTCCCCAAAGAGAGTCTTATGGTACCGTTGTTTTAATGAAACTTATTTAGAGCCACTGTGGATCTACCTTCATTCATTATCACTAGTCTCCCATTCCAAGAGATCTGAAGCTTGGAGAAGCTTCTATTCATTCTCTTCTCAGACAACTGCACTTTAAATTCGACATGGCCCTGAAGGGGGCACAAATCATTGTGTTTTATCAGAGGGAGCAGTTCCATTTAGAATCTCCACACAATAGTTTGTAAAACCACAACTGTGTGAACTACAAATGGAATACAGCATCATGGAGTCTAGGCTACAAGATGGCGCTGTTTGTTTTTGCTTGTGGCTTTCAAATCCATGAGATCTAGGGCACTGTTTAGTGGTTTTGTCTTCATACAAAACTGACTGTCACTACTGAAACATTTGGGCTACAGAAGAATAAATACTTACAGTTACTCTTTCCTCTAAGTCTTTTCTGTGATGCACACAAGCTTCAGGGTAGCAGTTGAACATTAAGGACGTGCAGTTGGACGTTAAGGACATTTTTAATTATTGATCTGGTTTTGATAGGAAAGACACTTATACAGCCTGATTGTTTATGACACTTTATTAAATATTTATTTTTCAATGTACATGTTAGTTACCAGTCAAAAGTTTGGACACACTTACCCAGATTGGGTGACTGATACTGTACATACAGCTCTGGAAAAAATTAAGAGACCACCGCACCTTTTTCTTTCCTTTCCAAAAAAAGTTGAAAAGGAAAGTTTTGAGTGATGAACAGAAGGGTTAAAATTAAGAGACCACTGCAAATAGAACCCCTCTGTTCTTCACTTTTGTGTCAGGTTTCAGACTCTCCCCACTTTGCGGGTTTTCTGGGGTTGGTCAATACGGTAGACAAACTCGGCAGGCAAGTGTGCAGCCCCGGTATTCCACAACATCAGGAGCGGTGTGTGTGTTGTAGTAGTCTCCATGGTAACTGTAGTAGTGAGTGTGCTCCACGTGCCAGTCCAAACCCGTGGTCACCGGAGATCATCGCAGTCTGGCACATGAAAGATGCACTAACCTCAAAGTGTTTCAGCCACTGATTCACATCATTGTCAGAGACCTCCCTTTAGCATGGTGTGGATTTTAGCCTTCCCTTTCTGGATAAAGAAGGTTAACTAAAATGTGTTGAATGTGTACCGATCGAAACAGCACTTTAGCAGACAAGAGAGGACCATGAGAGGCCATGGCCAACCTGCTGTGAAACTTGGTCACCCCATTTCTTTCTCTTCTTCGATGAACAATTACGCGGAACCTAATTCAATAAATATACCCATATCTTTCTGCAGCAACTGGGTTTGGGACAATCCTATTACGCACATCCTCCACAACCATTCCCTCAACCAGGATATTTCTGCCCACACTTATGCGCTTGGAAGACAGCACACTGTCTGGCCAACAACAAATATTAATCCCACAGTTGCCCAACCCACAACAACGAGTCTCTAGAGCAAGATGAGGTAAGGCAACCCATTCTGAAACACCTTTCACACACTCTGGGTACAGTTAGTACACACCTTCCAATGTTCTGGGCCCTGTCTGTATGCTGCAGTCAAGAATCTAAATCCTCATTGCAATGACGTAACTCTACTGCGAGGCACTGACATATTGTTTCAACCGTCTGAAAAACCTGAACTTGAATTATCAAACTCGAAATATCATTCATAATTAAATGTGCTATTATATTTCAATCTGTTAGCTGGAATGATGATTGTGTGAACTTGCAGACATTGACTCTGCTTTGATCTTGCTTAATCAAACAAGCAGCATTCACCAGAGTAGCCTGCAGACAGCAAGTTGAGCAGAGACTGCATTATGTAGATAGTAAACACATAAACAGAATGTTATTCTCATGAGCAAAAGCTTCAGAAGGCTCTCTGGGTCTGGCTGATGGAAGATCCTGAAAAAGTTAGTTATGATGCCAAGACTGTCATTTTATCCTGTAACTAAATAACAAATATTTAGAATTGTGAATATTTATAATCTGCATTGTGATTCTTGGTTGAGAGTAAGATTTGCAAATGGATATACGAATTTACTCAAACTTAAATAATGGTGTAAAAAAGTAACTTACTTGAATACGTTCAGTAAGATTTGCAGCCTGCATTATTTCTTGTTTATTGGCAATGTACAACCATTCTTATAAAACACTTGCCGATTTGTAATGCTCAGAGTTCTGGCACTGTTACCATGCACCAAGAAATCTGAAAGCTTGTAGACTCAGCTTTGCAAGGAAAAAAGTATTTTCAAAGCTAAGGGCAGGATCTTTTAGCCCTGAGTCAGCCCTGACCAATCAGTTCCCTTTGCCAAAACCACAGGAAAACCAATACCATTAGCTGGATTTAATCCAAGCCCTAACACAAGCATATTTCTCCAGAATCTAAGCTGACAAAACAGAACATTTGTCTGTCTTTAAAAAAACAGTAGATCAATTTTTTTTATTTGCAGTAACTAGATCATGATGATCACATTTTTCTTACATCGCAAGATGAGCAAAATTAATTTAGAAGAATGAAATCTGCCTGGATGATATGCTGACCTTAACCAACATGGATTCAAAGAAAAAGAAAGTTTACGTTCACGTGGTCTAATAGTTATCTTGTGAAATGCCTTATCTCCATGTACAATAATGTGAAATCTGTTTGAGTTAATTGCTGCCTGATTGGGTCCCTGTGGAAATTTCAACAAAAAAGGTGGATTTTTTTTAATATATATATAGTTATATATAACATATGCTTCAATGACCTCACTCTGGTCACCTGAGATAGAGATGTACAGTATCTCACAAAATTGAGTACACCCCTCACATTTTTGTAAGTATTTGATTATATCCTTTCATGTGACAACACTGAAGAAATGACACTTTGCTACAATGTAAAGTAGTGAGTGTGCAGCTTGTATAACAGTGTAAATTTGCTGTCCCCTCAAAATAACACAACACACAGCCATTACTGTCTAAACCGCTGGCAACACAAGTGAGGACACCCCTAAGTGAAAATGTCCAAATTGGGCCCAAAGTGTCAATATTTTGTGTGGCCACCATCATTTTCCGTCACTGCCTTAACTTTAACCCTTCTGTTCCTCACTCAAAACCTTCCTTTTCAACTTTTTTGGAAAGGAAAGAAAAAGGTGCAGTGGTCTCTTAATTTTTTCCAGAGCCATGTGTCTCGTTAGTGTTACAAGGTCTCAGGTGTGAATGGTGAGCAGGTGTGTTAAATTTGGTGTCATCACTCTCACACTCCCTCATACTGGTCACTGGAAGTTCAACATGGCACCTCATGGCAAAGAACTCTCTGAGGATCTGAAAAAAAGAATTGTTGCTCTACATAAAGATGGCCTAGGCTATAAGAAGATTGCCAAGACCCTGAAACTGAGCTGCAGTACGGTGGCCAAGACCATACAGCAGTTTAACAGGATAGGTTCCACTCAGAACAGGCCTCGCCATGGTCGACCAAAGAAGTTGAGTGCACGTGCTCAGCGTCATATCCAGAGGTTGTCTTTGGGAAATAGACATATGAGTGCTGCCAGCATTGCTGCAGAGGTTGAAGGGGTGGGGGGTCAGCCTGTCAGTGCTCGGACCATACGCCGCACACTGCATCAAATTGGTCTGCATGGCTGTCGTCCCAGAAGGAAGCCTCTTCTAAAGATGATGCACAAGAAAGCCCACAAACAGTTTGCTGAAGACAAGCAGACTAAGGACATGGATTACTGGAACCATGTCCTGTGGTCTGATGAGACCAAGATGTGGTCTGATGAGACCAACTTATTTGGTTCAGATGGTGTCAAGCGTGTGTGGCGGCAACCAGGTGAGGAGTACAAAGACAAGTGTGTCTTGCCTACAGTCAAGCATGGTGGTGGGAGTGTCATGGTTTTGGGCTGCATGAGTGCTGTCGGCACTGGGGAGCTACAGTTCATTGAGGGAACCATGAATGCCAACATGTACTGTGACATACAGAAGCAGAGCATGATCCCCTCCCTTTGGAGACTGGGCCACAGGGCAGTATTCCAACATGATAACGACCCCAAACACACCTCCAAAACGACCACTGCCTTGCTAAAGAAGCTGAGGGTAAAGGTGATGAACTGGCCAAGCATGTCTCCAGACCTAAACCCTATTGAGCAACTGTGGGGCATCCTCAAACAGAAGGTGGAGGAGCGCAAGTTTTCTAACATCTACCAGCTCTGTGATGTCGTCATGGAGGAGTGGAAGAGGACTCCAGTGGCAACCTGTGACGCTCTGGTGAACTCCATGCCCAAGAGGGTTAAGAGACCACTGCAAATTGAACGCTTCTGTTCCTCACTCAAAACCTTCCTTTTCAACTTTTTTGGAAAGGAAAGAAAAAGGTGCAGTGGCCTCTTACATTACATTACATTCATCTCTGAAACGCAAGATAAGCTTCATGTGAATGAATATCAGTTACATTGTACGAATTGTCTAAAACACTTTTCCTATAGTGGTCCTGCCATTTTACATCCTGTCAATGGAAACTCAAGTATCTTGGACTGATTAGTCATGAACCTTTTTACAATGTTAAGTACATAGCTAACTATTCTTATCACGTATTTGGAGATTGTAAAGTGTAAGCCAAGGCTGGCCTAACTTCCAATCAATCAATCAAATGTATTTTATAAAGCCCTTTGTGCAAAAACAGTTTTTAGAAAGTGCTTTTACCAATACCCTGCCTGAATCCCCAGAGCAAGCAACAAGAGTTAATGCACAGTGGCTCAGAAAATAGTTCCAAATGGTTCACTGAACTTTTTGATTGCTTGATTCTACTTATGCTACCTATGTTGATTTGATTTGAGTATGGATCAATTAATATTGCATCAATTGTATTTATACTGCCTTAACCCTTATTTCACTAGGTACGTTTCAGAACAAATTCTCCCCATGTAATCTGGGGAATGGTTACAGGGGGAGAAGGGATGAACGTGCCAATTGGAAGCTGGGGATTATTAGGTAGCCATGATGGTATGAGGGCCAGGCTTGAAATCTAGCCAGCACACCAGGGTTAAAACCTCTGTTTTTGAAATAAGTGTCAATGGGATCCCTATTGACAACAGAGCCAGCACGCATCTAATTTGCATCCCATTCAAAAGACGGCACCGTACACAGAGCATTGTTCCGAATCCCTGCCCCTGGGGGATTGGTGCCTCCTACTGGCCCTCCACCATTACTTCTAGCCACATGTGTTTTACCATCAGGGAACGGCCCTGCTTATATTCAAGGCAATCGAGGGATGAAGGGTGGTATACTGTTGGAGCATAACGCAGTTTTTCAAATTCTGCTTTTGGGGACGAGTCCAGTGTCTGCAGTGTGGAGACTTGTCCCATCCTGCTATTGAAGTTAGTCGATACACAAACACCAGCATTGATGTGTATGCACTTTTTCTAATAACGGTTCTATTGAAACTGATGCTAATGCCTTGATTCTTTATGGTTTAAAAAACCAATAAGGGGTAGTTCCTTTTAGCTGCTGTCCAGGCAAAATAAAGATTTTAACAGTGATGATAAAATTCATAAATTACTTGAAATTGTATCAGGTGTTAGATTCTGTCCACTATTAATCCATGAACAAAATCATAAAAACCGGAAAGTAAAAGGTGAAAATCTTTATTTGCATGACATGATCCAAAAAGAATTGTATGGGATTGAGAAAAACAGTAGGGAACACATCAAAAAGCTACAAGAAAGCCTAGGACAAAGAGCCATAAAGACCTCTCCAGAATCCTACGAGAATAATAAACAATGACCTGTAGTACTTCCAATTGGTCAGTAGATGACAACATAAGAGCATAAATAATACCATTTATTGAACAACAAGACAAGCAGTTACAGTTTTTCTTTCAAAAAGCCTGCTGCAATTGTTTACAAGTACTGTATCTGCCCCCCACGTGTCTGAGGACAAACAGCTTCTGAACACACAGCTCTTCAGAGACACTAAAC
>JACXGI010005140.1:17170-49029 GCA_016801175.1 Esox masquinongy | reverse complement strand
GTGTGTGTGTGTGTGTGTGTGTGTGTGTGTGTGTGTGTGTGTGTGTGTGTGTGTGTGTGTGTGTGTGTGTGTATGAGTGCGAATCATTCTTCCCAGACTTTGCCTGCAAATGCTGACACATTTGGGCTCGTTCCTGTTGTCCTTCCTGTGACATAATGAACTGGACTGATCTTAACGTTCTGTATGAAAACCCATTCTACTGGACAGCTATGAATAGAATAGACCAGACGACAGCCGTATAAATGATTAATAAATGTGATTCAGTTACGTCACACTTTTAACCCCACAAGTGGAGCGTTTTAGTCTATATGATTGTGTGCTAACCATAGGTTTCAACACAGTAGAGCGGTAGAGCAGGAATGGAAGTGCACACTGGTTTGGCAACAATCTTTTTTTTTTTGTTCCACAAACAAATATCTACTTTAATTTGTGTTTGCATCAACACAGTTGACAGTTGCGCGAGCAAAAGGAGAGTCTTCAATACAATTAAATCACAACCTGCCCTGTAATTTCCACAATTCCGTATTGTAACGGGAAGACACAGGGAACGGACACAGCCCAGACACCCTTTTTGGAGAGGCGGTGTCACCAATAGGGCGGAGTCCCGGTGGGGGTTTGGAAGGAATGGGTGCTGACGGACCTGGCTGTCTCCCTCCACATGCATGGTGCTTCGGGCCAGAGCTGCTGCCTCGGAGCCCGTAAATACAATTCCGGAAGCTACCAGCTTTCTCTCTTCGGGCTGTTGGTTGCTTCGCTGATCCATGGGGTGCAGGTGCATTTGTCGTACAATATGCAATGTCGCAAATTCAACAAGTAAATTATTTACAGCACTAAAAGCATTTAACAATCGAGTGGAGGCTTACACATAAAAGGCACTCATTCATGTATGTAACGCATTCCAATAAAGTAATTTAACGAATGATCCCAATCTTCATATTGATTTAACAAAGTTCTAATGCAAAGCCTTCAGTTCTGCATAAAAAGCCAATCTTTACGGCAATTACACTACAAACAAGGATCCACTGTTTCAAGGCTTAAATATGCATTCCACAGCAACAGTGTGTCCACGAGTCCATTAAACGTCCACACACAAAGCCACTGTTCACAGCCAGAAGGCCATTGTGTTCTGCACTGTTCCAATTTCATTCAAAGCAACGCCAATATTCGCAAGTTAATCTTCTATTCACAACAATCTAAGCAGGGCATGGCTTTATTCCACAGTCTGTGATATCGTTTCTGTAGCAAGATAGTTCCAACACAGTTTTTCTAACTGTGGCATTTGAGAGCTACTGTTGCGATTGAAATTTAATTGATAAAATAGGATCCAGGTTTATCATAATTACTTTAGTTTATGAATGGTAAAACAAAGTAATAGATTCCAGATATTCTAAGAAAATTTTAAGTGATATTGATAGCAAATTCCATTATTCCAATCGATTCATTAGCCAGAGAAGGTACCAAACAGGTCAAGCATAGCGTTGCTGAAATTCTGGATTAAAGGTTAAAATAGTTACATAGAGGAGAATAGCATATAGAGACATTTGCATATTCTCTTTTGCATTATCAAAATGTCACCTGTTATCTTAGAAGACTTTAGTCAATTCTTAATATTTCTCACGTTGTTGTGGAGGTGGATGAAGAAAAGTGAGGAAGAGGTTCGGGGAGGTGGAAGACGTGAGGATTATTTATATACTACACATTATTTTACCATGTCAGTATGCTAAGAACATTTCCAAACTAAGAAGGTAATTTACAGCAATGGCCTGGAAGCAATAAGGGTCAACGGTCTTGCCTAAGACAATAACAGTAACGGCATTAACTCTTTCCAGCTAGGAAATTAAAAGGGTTCACCAAATACAAATGTTGGTTTTAAGCATGTATATCATCCTGTAACTTCAATCACTTAATAGATGCATTTTTCTAAATGGAAGATGTTGCAAACAAGAAGCGTTCTATATCCCTATACTGACATGAATAAATTCTTATTCCAGTTGATTCTGTAGATTAAGAATGTAGTAAACAGATTGATCATACAAAGTATAGCTGGGATTCCGTAGTTCTGGTTAAAATTCAGTTCAGCCTATAAATACATCATAATACCTTTGTGATGCCTTCAAACGCTTTTCATGAATTTGTTACAAAGCATCTATAACCATGCTGTATGTCAAAGTTTATTAAGTCCTTAATACATGTGGACATAACTATGTGACATAATCACAAATGTGAAGTTTCTAGAAGATTTGCTCCTCTGACAGTGTGCCTCTGAGTTTCAAAACTTTGTGGAATAATCCTGTATCCTGTAAATAACCCCAATAGGCTACGAAGGACCCCCAGTTTGTACGATAGTAACCCCATTAGAAGCTTACATAGCCAAGAGTTCCTGACAACATCAGGTATTGAAAAAAATGAAGAAATTGTAGTAACCCTTTAATTCTGTGTGCGTGCATTGTCATTGGGTTAGCTGTTTTCCTGTAGCACAGCAAATGCTAATTTCATGGAGAATCAAACGCCCCACTTGTGGTGCCACAGGTGCTCACTACTTCAGTGAGAAACATTGCAGGAATGGGGAGCACTTGCCATTATGTTAGGGTGGTTCATCAACTGGAGACAAATCTGCAAATGTCCTTGGATGCACATCTTGACAGGCTGCTCTGTTTCTTATCACACTGCTCTCTCGATTCAGATGTTTTTGCAGGCTGCAAACAAGTTACTCTGGGGAGAATGAGAAGGACAATGGGACGGCCTCCTAAATCAGTGGAGGCCATGAGCTAAGAGGCGGCACTGTGATCCTTTGATCTGAGGGCAAAATTAAATTAAGCACTGGGGTTAAAATAAAACAATTAACTAATAAAGGACAATTATAAATCATGCAAGACAGATCAATAAAAAAATGTAATAATAGAATAAGCAAATTATGTAGTCAATAATAAAAGATTTACGGTTAGGTTTGGATGACATAATAATGAGATACAAGAAAACCACCGATCAAGGAGAGACCCTAATAAACAGTTGGCATCATCTGCTGGCTGATCTTTGTAATTACACTAACTAAAGTGCAGTCAAAATGGCGGATCACGCCAGTTATTTAAGCTGCTCCTCTGAGACACATACAGTCAGGCCAGCTGACAGTCTTGCCTGGGCCCGGGACGAGATAATCTTAGATGGGCCCTTTAATGTCAACCCAATTTCAGTTCTGGGCCCCCCCCTACCCTGGGCCCGGGACAACAGACCCGTTTGTCGGCGGGCCTGCATACAGTATCTCACAAAAGTGAGTACGCCGCTCACATTTTTGTAAATATTTGATTATATCTTTTCATGTGACAACACTGAAGAAATGACACTTTGCTACAATGTAAAGTAGTGAGTGTACAGCTGGTATAACAGTGTAAATTTGCTGTCCCCTCAAAATAACACAACTCCCAGCCATTAATGTCTAAACCGCTGGCAACAAAAGTGAGTACACCCCTAAGTGAAAATATCCAAATTGGGCCCAAAGTGTCAATATTTTGTGTGGCCACCATTATTTTCCAGCACTGCCTTAACCGTCTTGGGCATGGAGTTCACCAGAGCTTCACAGGTTGCCACTGGAGTCCTCTTCCACTCCTCCATGACGACATCACGGAGCTGGTGGATGTTAGAGACCTTGCGCTCCTCCACCTTCCGTTTGAGGACGCCCCACAGATGCTCAATAGGGTTTAGGTCTGGAGACATGCTTGGCCAGTCCACGACCTTTACCCTCAGCTTCTTTTGCAAGGCAGTGGTCATCTTGGAGGTGTGTCTGGGGTTGTTATCATGTTGGAATACTGCCCTGCGGCCCAGTCTCCGAAGGGAGGGGATCATTCTCTGCTTCAGTATGTCACAGTACATGTTGGCATTCATGGTTCCCTCAATGAACTGTAGCTCCCCAGTGCCGGCAGCACTCATGCAGCCCCAGACCATGACACTCCCACCACCATGCTTGACTGTAGGCAAGACACACTTGTCTTTGTACTCCTCACCTGGTTGCCGCCACATACGCTTGACACCATCTGAACCAAATAAGTTTATCTTGGTCTCATCAGACCACAGGACATGGTTCCAGTAATCCATGTCCTTAGTCTGCTTGTCTTCAGCTAACTGTTTGCGGGCTTTCTTGTGCATCATCTTTAGAAGAGGCTTCCTTCTGGGACGACAGCCATGCAGACCAATTTGATGCAGTGTGCGGCGTATGGTCTGAGCACTGACAAGCTGACCCCCCACCCCTTCAACCTCTGCAGCAAAGCTGGCAGCACTCGTTCGTTTATTTCCCAAAGACAACCTCTGGATATGACGCTGAGCACGTGCACTCAACTTCTTTGGTCGACCATGGCGAGGCCTGTTCTGAGTGGAACCTGTCCTGTTAAACCGTTGTATGGTCTTGGCCACCGTGCTGCAGCGCAGTTTCAGCGTCTTGGCAATCTTATTATAGCCTAGGCCATCTTTATGTAGAGCAACAATTATTTTTTTCAGATCCTCAGAGAGTTCTTTGCCATGAGGTGCCATGTTGAACTTCCAATGACCAGTATGAGGAAGTATGAGAGCAATAACACCAAATTTAACACACCTGCTCCCCATTCACACCTGAGACCTTGTAACACTAACAAGTCACATGACACCGGGGAGGGAAAATGGCTAATTGGGCCCAATTTGGACATTTTCACTTAGGGGTGTACTCACTTTTGTTGCCAGCAGTTTAGACATTAATGGCTGTGTGTTGAGTTATTTTGGGGGGACAGCAAATTTACACTGTTATACAGGGTGTACACTCATTACTTTACATTGTAGCAAAGTGTCATTTCCTCAGTGTTGTCACATGAAAAGATATAATCAAATATTTGCAAAAATGTGAAGGGTGTATTCACTTTTGTGAGATACTGTATTTTACAACAGTTTTTACAAAAGTTTGCTCTGAAAAGAAATGAGTGCTTATTGCTCATACATTAAACACAATATGACAGTCACTGAAGTTGTTCATGTAACCAGTCACCCCTGGTGTTAAGTGATGTAAACCAAATCTCTGGGTGGGCTGATAGAGTGATGACACAGCAAAAACTCTCCAGTCATCTGCATCTTCAAACTGTACATCCCAAAGACAGTAGGTGTGTTCTTTCTCAGGGGCCCAGTGATGGTTGTCTGACCATACACTCCTGCAACCACTGCCAACTGTTACCGGTGGCCTTCCCACACCGACACACAATGTGAATTTTGGGACAACCAAGCAGACAAGGAAGCTTGTAGTTCTTCCTTAGCTTCTCCATGATGTCAGCTAGGCCTAGGTTAGCATTTGTCTTTGACTTGCATGTCAATGTTTGCACATCATTCTACCAAGAGCACTTCATTCTAATTACCAAGAGCACAATATATTGTGTACTAGAGCAATGGAAATAATTTCAAGGCACTTTCAAAATAATGTAATGTTACAATTAATTAAATCTTGTGAAAAAAAGGAAAACTATACTTCTTTTGGTAGAATTAAACTTTGTATGAGGTTATTTCTGATACTAACTTCATACTGTAGTATATAGACCATTGAAGTTGTATTCATCATATTTTTCTATGCTTGACTCTGTTTTACCAAACAAGTCAGGTTTAAGCAATTGGTGTTGAGCTGCTTGGATCTATCTTAATTTTCTGGGACACTGAAGATTGTTGCAAGCAGAAGATTATTTATTGGATGACACTGAACGTTACTTGGTTGTATTATCGCACTTCGTGTGGTAGGACTGAGCCTTTAATTTGTAATTTGTTGTTTTAAATTTCATTATAGGTTATATGTTATGTGGTTTCTTTCCCCTTCTTAACGCGTTTGAGCCAATCAGTTGTGTTGTGCAGTGGCGGTTGGTACCATTAGGCAAGGTAGGCCGCCGCCTATGGCCTCAAAAGGATTAGGGCCCCGTGAAAATAAAAAAAAATGGGTTTTGTAATTATTTTTTTCTTAAGATCATGCACATATATTAATCATGCAATTAAATCATGCATATATATTAAATTAAATCATGCATAATACATTATTTGTTTCAGACCGAAACCCCCTCTCTTTCTCAAATGGTCTGCCCTACACTGTTTCTCAAGGAAGCAGCTATGAAACGCTCGTATGTGAGCGGCACAGCAAAAAGAACGAAGGAGGAAAATAGCGTGAGTGTTCATAACAGTAGTAGCTTAGCGGCAGCGGCTATTACTTCTGTCATAAACACGAATGGCTTAGTAGCTGCAGTTATTACTGAATATGACTGTTTGACAGTGTTAGAAATCAGCCGTTTTGTATACTGGTTGAAATAATGATCACGTACCCGGTCGTCAAGGGAGAGAGTAATTCAATTATTTATTGCGGCATTTGATTGTCTATTCTTCATGATGTTACAGACTCAATACTCAGTCTTACAAACTCGATCTCATCTAACACAATCTCAAAGAAACTTACGGTTGTACCTCTACTTTATAGACATCGCATGACAGAATAAACAACAGAGTACTGTAAGCCCATTGGCTGATTACTGTCACACTTTGACTGACTTCCTGTGCACGGATAAACAGATGTTCTGTCGTAAACTAAACATAACAAGTATACATTCATACACTTCAACAACAGTCACATAAGAAAGCACTGTCCCTGACCTGGGCCATCACAAATGGCCACCAGTCAGAGGTTAAGACATTGATTCAATTCCATCATGTCGTTCTTCTAACATCAAGCATGTTGATTATAATGACGCAAATGCTGATTATGATGGTGATAGCTACAGTGCTACTGATCACAAATTAGTGATGTTGATGTCTTAGCTTGCCAAAAAAGCACTGATAGTGTAATGACACCAAATAATGTCTGTTCCAGGTATATGTGGCTGATAGATAAGGTGCTGGACAGTGAGAAAAGGAAGGTATATTAATGCACTTGATCATGATTAAGAAACTGTACACTTGAACAAAATGGCTAAATGCTTTGTGCTTCACTGTAGTCGTAGCTTTATAGGCAGTATGTACCCTTCAGATAATTATTTTTAAACTAACTGATTTACTCTACTGAAAGGGGCAGCAATGCAAGTGTCTTTGGAAGTGGCAGTTCCATTCAACAATAAAGAAAGAAGGTATGTTCAAAATGTTGCCGGTGTGGCATGGATAAGGACAACAAGGTAAAAAATTTATGATGTTGGGGCCTCAACCAGTCTCTGCCTAGGGCCCCCAAATCTCTAAAACCGCCACTGGTGTTGTGACAAGGTAGGGTTGGTATACAGAAGACCATCAGATGAACAGAAGCTATACTTTTCTACCACTAGAGAGCAGTATCTTACTAAAGTATTACCATCTGTTGAGTATTACCAAGTTCCATCGCGGATCATTTGTAAAACATTTGATTCTTAAATCAAGTTTATGTAAATAACTGCCACCTCCATCAACTGACATATACAAACTTCTATGACAGAACTGTATGAGCTGTAGTGCTTACCCAGAAATTCTTGAAGAATGTTGTCCTGTTTAGAGATAGGAGCAGGTGCAAAGTGTACAAATGGGTTCTTACTTCGTCTTAATGTCTTTAACTTACTTTTGTGATGAGCAAAGTTGCTTTTGTGCTCCTACCAGAAGTTAAGGAGGAAAGGGAAAAAAACAAAACAGAAAATAAACTGCTCTCCTGTCGTGGCAGTGTCATTTCTGGGGCGGCCTCCCAGTGGGGGGAAGGAATGGGTGTGGGCAGTTGTTGCTTAGTTGGCCTATCCACCCTTCTTTTCCTGTGTCTCCAACAGTGCTGGGGTAGTGCGGCATGAAGGGCAGTCTGGTGCGCCATTGCAGACGTGTCCCGTGGGGCTGCTCCATCTTCTGCCTCTTCTTCTGCTTCTTCTTCGGGTTGGCACAGAGCAGCTCCACAGGGGCCTTGATATACTGACCCTGACGGGGTCCCGAAGGGCTCTGCAGGGGCCAGGCTGGTTCTGCTGGCTGCCAACGGATGGTTACAGAACCTGCCAGGTTTGACCCTTGGGGGTGTTGGTGTGACACTGATTCAACGCTGATGTATACTGTATATAAATACATTGTGTGTGCAATGTGGGCTAATTGTGCTCACCTCCCTGCTTCTTTCCACTATGTCTATTTTAAAAAGAGTTTGGAATACTGTATTGTATACTGTATAGAAATAATGTAATGGTCTGCTCTGTTCTAAATATAACACTGTAACACAACGGAGATGACTGTTGCTGTGACTGAAAATTGTTTATTAAACTCTTTTAAATTAAATTCCCCAACCCCACCAAAACCCTATACTTGAATAGACACAAGATCAAAATGTCAAATACTTATTGTTATTTATTATAACATGCTCACTCACAAAGTAATTATATAAGTTTGATTTTAATATATTTGGTTGTTTTCGCTGCTTAACATTTAAAAATGTCTAACCATGACATGAACATATATTGGGATTGAAATCCATATTAGCATAATTCTTACGTATGATTTCATCCCAGTAATGGGTGAAATAGGTATACAAAAAATAACCTAGGTGTAGGTAAATTTTTCCTGGGGTCAATGGGGAGATTCACTCAATGGGGAGATTCACAAGTTTTAAGCCACGCCATCTCCCCCCATGCGTTGCCATGACATTTCCCTTGTTTTGGTGGTGCCAAGGGTTCCATTAGAGGGTAGTGCAAATTGTCTCAGCGCTGCAAAATGATGAGAAGTAAGAGGTTTGAGATAAAGGGGTTGTATACAGGAGGGTAGTTAGGTCAGAGATAGAAGAAGGGTGGGTGACAGATATGGCTTGTGTGTGGTTTACTCATGTAAAGTTCAGCTTCTCACACTAACATGTCAGCCTTTGTGTTTATTACACAAAATTCTAAGCTAACTGTAACTTTCTCAAAAACAAACATGTTCACTGGGGACGGTAATAGTTTTAAATACAGAGGACATAATGATCCCATACTGAGTTTGGTTGGGGTTGATGGAGGGGGCAACAAAAGGGGCGAGAGCAGAGTGTGTGTGTGTTTGTGTGAATGAGAGAGAGAGAGAGATAGAGAAAGAGAGAGGGAGAGATGGAGGGAGAGAAAGACACTTCAAAAGAGATTTTGTGTTTGTTTGGAAGTGTATCTGCATTTCTTTACTTAACTAACTAACTGTCATCAAATACAAAGCTCAAAGGAAAACTACCCTGTAAACTTATTCTGGTGAAAATCACAAGCGATGAATGTAGATCCTCCTCTTCCCTCAGCAGCTCATCAATGACTGAATAGTCATCCAGAGAAAAGACCACTCTGGAATTAAGGGGATTTACAGTATAATAGGAATAACAGTCTTACTGCTCTCTACATCTTCTGAGACCCGGCAAATACGTGTTTGTGTCTGTGTGTATTCTTTCACTAGTCATGATGGTGATATTCTCATCCTTTCAGTGCACAATGACTGTCTTAAGTCCATAGAGAGTGAGTGATGCAGGGACTTAAAAAATATTTAAATATCATGCAGATAAACACGACTTTCTAAGCAGAATTTTAGATAGATTTTATAGAAAATTCAGATTGGCTCTGGAAATATCAATTTTGCATTATTTTTGTACTTATATCTGAAATGGAGCAGCAAGCCGTGTATGTGGCCAAAATTGTAATTGCATGCCTTCCAGTACACATCCAAGTGCAATCGACCCTCAGGGTTTTGGCAATGGGCACCTTTCAATAGGACGTTGTTGGTCAGTCTGGTTTCTCACCCAGGATGAGCCTTGATGCCCTCTGTTAGGGGCGTAATCATCCATACAACAGATGCCACACAACATTGCACTACAGGAATAACAACGATGGCATCGAAAAGCAAGATACGCATTTTTGGCTGCACTGTCGTATTTTATGGTATAGCATAATATATTCCCTACCGGGTTTAAAGTTTTTTTCTTTACTATTACTCCTGAGAACATATTCTCATTTTAAGAAATGACCTGGGAGCAGGTAGGGTTAACTGCCTTGGTCACAGACCGGATGACAGATATTTCATCTTTAAATCTCTCCAACTCCCACTGTCATATTGATTCATCGTCACCAGCTTTTATAGTGAAGTGTTAAGGCTGTACAGCCCATATCTAGAAAGGAGTGTACTTCATATAGAACCTTTTCCATGTTAAGGAACACATTTGCACGATGCTTCTACGGCAAAATATGAGGCGGGGTAACTAGGAAAAAAACAATGCAAGATAGTGACCCACAATGTTTTTAAGTCTACCTTCAAAGGTTGGGATCTCCAGGATCAGATGAACTTGTGGATAGTTTTTATGTATGAGCATCCAGTATGAAAGATGTTATAAGCAGTTTTGGGAGCTGATGTAAAGTAGATAAAGAGCTTTATTGATAATATACAAATATATCACTATTATTATTAGTCTTTGGTTGAAGATCTGAAAAATTAACGACAAAACTCCGAGCAAATCAAAAAGGCTATCAAATCTGGCTATCTACAGAAAGCTAGCTAGCTATCAACAATAGCCTATGTTTGCTGTCATCAAATTATAAAAAATGTAGTTACCTGTGTGGTCCACACAACAGACTTTATAGCTTTGTTAGCTTGTTCTAGGTAGCAAACGTTACTTGACATGGATATTTGCTAACTTATTTGTATTTGAGCTAATTTGTTTGAGCTTTGTTACATGCAACTATCAAGGTCAAGGGTTACTGTACATTTCAACAGGTAACAGAAATGACTTCAGCTGTATGCAAAATCCTGCATAGCTAGCTTCCAATACCTGTTGCTGGAATCTCATACGAATGTTGTTAGCAAAAAATGTTGTGTAGCTGCTTGTCCAGTTTTTGAAATGTGACATTGGTCTAAAAAATATATGATCATGGTGAGTAATGCTAAAAAAGGACCACACACTTGATTTTCGTTATGAATATTTGCATGTAAAATGGGCCATTTGTATGATTTTTGCTGTACAACCACCGTAACAAACATAAATGACCAGAAGATATCTGCCCTAAATGTTTTAATTTGACATTTCAAATAATCCTTTATACGTAATAGTTCTGAGTGCCTGAGATATTCCCGAACTTTATCTTTGTTCTGTCGTATCAGTTTGCATTGACTTGATCCTCATTCTCAATTCACTACCCTAGTACTATTGCTGCAACACAAAACCACCCATGACTAGCTAACATTATTCTGGTCTCGTTCGGTAAGAGGAGGAAATAAGTTGTGTTATAGATAAAACTCAGCCGTGTGTAAAAGTTTGAGGACAGATAATACACAGTGCCCCTTTAAAGCCATAAACTAAAAATATAATAAACCGTTTGCATCTACAATTATGTTTAGGACATGTTTTTAAGTCCAATGGTCACATTAAGGACACTAAACTCTCCTTTTAATCCAACATCTATAATGTTAGCTGGGTGGAGGCAAAACATCTTCTGAATGTCCTATGCTAACAACTATTTCAAAACATCTTGTATGTGGTCCTTGTTAACAACCTGAGTGTCGTGTAGCTCAAATCAAATTGATTTGCTCATTTTCATTGATATTTCTGTTATATTGGCATGGGAGACCTAAATTTAACATTGACCTTCAAACAAAATTCAATTTCATTGTAATTTAGCCACTGTTTTAAGACACAATCCTAAACAAAATTTAACAAGGTGCTCTAAATATTTATAGGGTCTGTGCCCATTGTTTTTATCATCCCAGTTATTGATGAGCAGAAGCAGCTAAGTACCAAATGGTTTCTTTGAGATTGAGTTCATGATTTTCTGTACCTGATAGCATTGACAGCTCATACTTTCTTATTGGAATTTGCACCTACCAAAAAACGTTATGGTCTCAACATGTTTTTGTCTTTTAAGGGTTCTTCACATTGAAACTGTCGGGGAATCCCTATTAATTCTTTAGATAACTATTTAAAAGTATTCTTCAAATTACTTTTAATGGTCCCTCAAAGAACCATTTGAAGAACATTTTGGGGTAGATTTTAGACTTTTGAGCAGGTAGGTTCTTCATATGGATCTTTGAGTGATAAGTATGTAGGCCTATAGTTCTTTACAATTCCTTAGGATATTTTGCCCTTGAAGAACTTACAGGAGTTGACCCACAGTTCAAAAGTGAGGGACACTCCAATAACCTTTATTTTTTTTTAGAATGTAATAGGCTTTCAGAGTCTTTGATTCTTCCTGGGTAATTGTTCAAGTGTTATAACCTCAGCCTTGTTAAATTCCCTGCCACTCAAAAGGACAGCAATGTGCTTGACCTAATCATTACTGCTCTGTTGAGAAGTCTTACAGCAACCACCTCCAGGTCACTGCTCGACCTCCTCCTCTCTTCCTCTTACCTCCAACACCTCCCCCTCAGCTACTTCCCAGATGGTCATGCAATGTTGCAATATTGTTCTCTCCCCTACCAATCTCTCCTCCTCTATTCTATCATCTCTCCCATCTGCTAAAACCTTCTCCCTTTTGTCACGTATTTCTGCTTTTTCCAGCATTATCATCCCTTTCCCTCTCCTCTGACTCTCACCCTTTTACTCCCGGATGGACCAGCCCTCCTCTCCGGCTCCATGCTTAAATGACTCAGTGCAAGCTCTCCTAACAGGGCTCCTGCCCAGCAAAGATGGAAAACAACACTTCTGACCTTCTCAACCTTCTCTTCCTTTACATCTACTGCTAAAGACCCTTTCTATCTCTCCACATATAAAGCTTCTTCCTCTAATCCCAACTCTTCCCCATTTTCACTCATATGAGACTCTTCTGCAACTCAACCGAGGCTTTCATCTGAGTCAGAAAGAAAGGCTCATCTCACTGCGCAAGCTGACTCTTTCTCCTCTATTCTCATCTCCTAGATCAGCCTTCAACAGGAAACAACTCCACAATGTCCTCCTCTCAGACGGCAAAGAAACATTCATTTTTGTTTTTCCCTATTTCAAGTCTGATTAACATGCCAGAGTGATGACAAGAAGAAACTGTGGAGTTAAAAAGAATTGCCAAAGATCCAAATCTTAAGCTTACTACCTCATCTGTAAATATGGTGGAGCCCGTATAATGTCATATTCGTGGTATAAGGTCTCATACACAACGACTATCAGCATTCAGGATTCAAACCCCCCAATTTATATTATGGAATTTACATATTAAGGACCTTTTACCTAACATAGCTTGAAAGGAGGATCTTCTCTGGTGAGAAAATATTTTTGAAAATTGAAGTGTACTGTATTTGGCATGCAAACATGCAAACCCAGTGGGTAAGCTTCAACCTAGTTTTGCTGTTAATGTTAACAGTGCTCATTCATTTAGCCCATGTGTCTAGCTGTGAAATATTAAACAGCAAGCTAGAATACAAAGTAATTTTCCTTCTGGTATACACATTACCAGCTGAGACATCAGAGAAGATGTGGGGGGTTAAAATTTGCTAACGATTCTCTTTGACCTTCTACTGCACTATTATACAATATAGCTAGCTTTATTACAGCAAGTAGAGCTTGAATTTGATAGTCTGCATTCTAGTAGTTTGTCACATTGTGCTGGCCTCCATAATGAATTTGTCACACTGGCTTCAGAATGGGGTAGATCAGGATTGCTGGTTTAGCTAATTTGCCATTGGACTAAGGGAAGGTGGTTTAGTGTTTAATAGTGGTTTACTGTCAATCCTGGTCTGCATTTTTATTTTTATTGTTTAATGTGTTGATTATGCAGTTGTATAGGTCAACATCAACTCATTTTACAGGCATGTCGTGTGTGTATACGCTTGTGCTTATATGTCCTTTATCATTTACAAGCACCCCATACAACTTCCAAGCAATCCTATGGATTCAACAGGGAAAATGTCCTGCACAGAAGTGGAGTCTTAAGAGAGAAAGATACATATTCTCTAAAGTTCAGAGAAACATTATCTACAGCCATTCCTAATAAAATATGAGTGAATTATTTATAAATCAATCATACATGCTTTATTACATTGATATAATATAAAGTTCTACCATTTCACCCAACATGTCTAATCATGATAGAAAAAGTAAAGCAGTACAACAGGCGAGAGTAGCCCCTTTGAAGTCACCTTGGCTGAGTAGTACAGTCCACACATACAACAGCAGAAGCTTTTAGCCCTTAGTAGTGAGGTAATACAGAATGAAAGGCTTCAAAGATCATTGAGTGCTATTTGGGAAGCTCCCACTGCTTTACATAATAAAGGCTAATAAAACTGGATCTGAACGGTTAGATCTTGTTGAGATTGAAGAGTGAAGCCTAAGGGAACATAAATGACAGTCTAAGTAAAAGCTAAGACTTAGAAATATTTCCCAAGTGAAATAATCAATTAAAATGTGTGTGAAATGCATATGCACATTGTGTAGTATAAATTGTTTAATACAAACTGCACCATACAACAAATTAACAGGTTTCACAAATCATAAGTTACAGTGTCAATTGACCAAAGAAATACTAGAATGTATAAATGTGTGGATTTTTTTGAGATGACTAAGATGAGATCTTGCACAAAAGAGGAGAATAAAGAGGATAACTGGGGTTAGTTTAATAGTTTGGTTTAGATTTTGGTTTATGCAACAGGAGTTAAGTTTAGCATTAGCTTTAGTTCAGACATAAAGGTTAGGTTAATGATAGTTATTGAGTAGTGTGTGCACATGTGTCACAGTCATACATTTTGATCACATTTAAAAACTTGTGTACAGTGTAGAGCTTACCAACAACAAGCCACAAAATCGGGAGACGTTCTGTAAAATCATAAATGCACATTTTTGCCATTTTAACTGTTAATTATTCCTTCAAGAAAATGAGTTTTTCAGCTCATCCTCACAGTTATGATTGATGTCAAGCATATGCATCCAGTGCTGCAAAATATTTCATCACTCTGTTTTAATTATAACAACCTCTCCTCTGCCAAACATCAGTCGACTCCACTGCTGTACTGAATGCGATAGACAGTGGATATCGGTTTGTGATAGACTAGGTTGCCCCATTTGTGCAAGGAAACACAAGCATACTGGCTCCTTCGTTTCTCTTGGGGAAGAATCCAACATCAGACAACCATTTTCTCCAAGGTTTAGGTCCCATTACATATCACAAGGTACCTGTAACGTCTCTTCTATTGTCAGTATGAGTTCTTCTGGTTTAGCCGTTGCGCCCAAGTGGTTACTGTGATTATGGGTAATGCTCATTTCCATAAACCGTGGCCTTTCACTCATCTCATGTATGTCATCCACTCTCTTGGTGATGCAGTTGATGTCACTCTTATTCCTGTTGGTTGCTCTGCAGCCACCAAAAAACCTGCAGTCTAGAGAGAAAGAGAGAACATTTCATAGTGTCTGTATGCAATGAGATAAGTGATGCTTTTAATCTTTTTAATAAAAAATAAAATTGTAGTTAGACCCTGTTGCTTTTTGTTTTCATTTCAACAGCTACCTTGTCGTAACTTTCTGTACAGTACATCTGATTGCAGAATTAAACCTATGATTTCTTCTGGCACATTCCACAGGGTCTGGAACGTGGCTGATGTGCACCCGCTCCACAAAAGTGATAAATAATTAGAATCCTATTTCGAAACTTCTGTCTAGCTAAACAATGGGAATCCTCAACTCAAATCCTTATTAACTCATTATATTCTAAATATAAACCAATTGGGTTTTAGACCTGGACATAACTGTACTGTAAAAGAAAAACATGCATCCTTTTTAAAGGTTTGTGCAAGGCCTTCAACATAGTGCATCACTTATTACAATATTGACTTTCATGAATTATACAATGTCTCCATTGTTTTCATGTGTAGCAGCATTAACAATTATATAATGGACACAATGTACACTCACTAATTATTTTGAATAATTGCCTCAGCATTACAACGGGTTTCCTACAAGGATCAATCCTTTCATGGGGAGAGAACACAGGAAGGGAAACAGGTTTGGGCCATAAAGGGTGTTCATTAACTAAGCAGAAATGGAACCAAAAAAACAAATGCAGAACTGCTGAGGAAATTGAGACTGCTTGGTCCTGGGCTTCCCACAGTGGCGGTTCTGGAGATACTGGTGTGGATGGTCAAAGCGTTGGCGGTCTCAGCACTCTTCTTCTAATTATTTTAGGTCTTTTGTAGTCCCTGAGTCCCAGAAACAGTTCTGCAACACAGGCAGTTTGATCACACAACACTTTTCCTCCAACTTTACTTACTCCTAGTCTGATTAAAGCCAGGTGCATCAGTGGGGGTAGTGGCTGAGCTGTATTCAAGACCCCCCTGTCTTAGCCGGTCCTTTGCTTATTTGGGAAACTGCATGCTCACATCAAAGTCTGGATCTTTTCACTGGATTAATAATAAAGGTTTATATGATTATTATTTTTTTTTAAAGTTAATCTATTTGCATGTTATGTTTGCAATTGTTCCCATGGCTGACCAGCCTATTTGTAGCAACATGTCTTTATTGCACTTAAACTGTTACTTAAAATAAGTGAAATAATACATTGCTCTCTATAATAATTAGGACAGCGAAACATTCTTTCTTGTTTTGGGTCCAAACTAAACTCTAGGGCTGTCACGATGATGACATTTTAGTTGACTATTCGTTGTCATACAAATAATTGAGATTAACAATTCAGTTGTCTATATTGTTAATTTTATGCCATTATTATAATGTAAGGCTAATAACATTGTAAAAATACACCTGGTGAACCGGAGATGATTCTTCAGATTTGTGTTCACGCTTTTGATCGTCACCTTTCTACAGCAAATCCGACAATTCAGCTCCTCCAAATAATTGCTTAATTCGGCTTAAAATCAAAATGCCCAGAGCGGTACAGTTGTTATTTGGCTTTGGAGCTACCACTAAATCCATGTTGTTAACGATTGTTCTACACAAAATGCAACCGCAAAGCAATAACAATTGAATTTTTCTGCGCATCCTAACATTTCACCTTTCGCTATGCTGCACATATTATTATAGGCTAGTTATTTGAAATGGTTAATTATAAAACAATTATGTACTGTAGGTATTCCTAACGTAGAAAAACGAGTGTTTTTTAAATTAACAAATAATGTAGAAAAATTACATAACGTTGCGTTGCAAAACAATTCTAAACTGGGTTAAAACATTAAATTAAGAAGCAAATAACTTTCAGTAAATCATCTTGAGCCTATAAGTTTCCGCAGAACTATCAAATGCTCTGATGCACCCCTGGGCTAGACATCTTAACTGATTGAAATGGACATAATTGTACAGAAAATGGACATAATCGCAAGGTATTTGATGAGACGTTTCTAGCATTGGCGTAAAACTCCCTTATTCAGATTGGAAACATGATTTTGGAATATGTAATAATTGCGATAGCCCTACTAAACTCTATCCTATAGGCTAGCTACTAAACTCTTAAATGTACAGTATTGTTGCAGTCAAAGTAGTGTTGTACAAAAAGTTGTTAGCACCTTCAAGGTTTTGTTAAGCGATCGCATTAACCCAGGCAAAAAGTCCTGGCACCGCCCCTGTGTATTATTCACGTGTTTTTTGTATTTTTATTTGTGCAAGCATTAAATGTCTAGTCTTGATGCTCAGCTTTGTCTCTGGAGTCTACTATTGGTGTCTGACGTGTCAATATTGCTGTCAACATGAGGACTAAAGAGGTGTCAATGGAAGTCAAGGAAGGCATTATGAGACCAAAATGTTTTGAATATAATCTATCATAAACGGCCAAAACCTTGGGCTTACCAAACACTATTAAACAGAATGAAATCACTGAGCTCAGCAATCACAAACGACTTGATAGGCATAGGAAGACATTTACAGTGGATGACTGAAGAATGCTCCCAATAATTAAAGAAAACAACAGAATTACCATTACTTCATTGCCTCAAAAGCAGGATGGCCAGATTAGTTAGCTAAGAAGGACCCAAAAAACTGGCAGAGTTCTGGGGAAAAAATTTAGTTTCTACTGTAATAAACACTACATTCCGTCTACCATCGCGCATTACGGGTTTCATTACTTATCTCCACAGGAGAAAGCATGCTGGCCCTGTTTCATATTTATAAAGTTATCGTGCATAAACTACTGCTGATATACTGAAGTTTAAGCTAATGATGCTCAGAAATTGCTAACTGGAGATCCCTTGAAACTTTTCACTTTTCATCTTCCATCTATTTTAAAAACAGATGTATTAGTATCCCTAGGGCAATTCAAATGGAAGTTAGAGAATCTTTTAATCAAAGAATGTGTTTGTTCCTTCAATTTCCCTTTGTTTATACAGTATATAGTATACTATGTATTGTGTATTGTTCAGTTCATTTGTGTATAAAAATATAATGCATACAGTATTGTGTATTTTAACTTGGTAATGCAGGGCTCATCTGTATAAGAAATATTTTACCTAGAGCAGAGACATACTGCTCAGAGCAGGTTTATGTTTGCTCCCTCAAACAGCCTTGCAATGCATTTATATTAAGGAAATTTTAAGATGTAACAACAGATTGTCATTGAAAATACAATTTTCCCGAAGCCCTGAACCCAAATATAACACTAACCCTGAAATCCCATCCATAACCATAACCCTAAAGTTAACCTTAACTACAAAAAATGAATCATAAACCCTAACACCTTATCCCTATTCGAACCCAAGATCTAATCCCTAAAACAAAAATAGCCTTTCTAGAAGTGAGCCTTTCTAGAACATCCTCACTTCTAGAACACACACGCACACGCACACACCAAACCATTCATGAATTATGTTCTGCAATAGCCTAGATGAGGAGGAAGACAGGAAAATATGACATGCCTGCAGCTGAATGTGAATTTAAAAAGTCTTATATTTATGACATTCATCAGAACACGTCTGCAAACTTGTATCTGATACAGAGTGGTGATGGGTTCAGCATCCGTAATTCCAGCCCGTTTACCATCAAACTGGTTAAGACCCAAATGGCCCCCTTTTCCTAAGTTTTAATACCAGTGCATTTTGTTTTAGGAAATGAGGTGTCATTTGGGACACAGAAGAAAGATTTCTTTCTGGACCGACACCTTCCCCGCCTGCCCACCCCAGCCACCACCACTAGATTTCGACTGGGAGACATCCATCATTGGGGTGTCATTTAGCGAGCTGAAATTAAGGCTGACAACCAGTGGAGAGAGCACAGAAATTACTGTATGGTTATATTGTGTTTCTCAACATGGTCACACAATAGGGCATGCATCTATGCACGCACACACACACACACACACACAAATAACTTAGTAATTATGTATAAACCTAACTCAAAAATCGAACACTGACCACAATTCCTGATGCTAACCCCAATTGTCACACTTAACACCATTGTACGTTTTACCCTAACCTAACCTAGACGAAGCCGTATATTTCATATTTCAAATGATGGAATATTTACTCAAACAACATCAACTGCATATTTAGCAAATACTTGGGTTTAGTCACAATATGTATATATAGTGTATTTGTACATTATATAGTGTAGTCCATATATATATATATATATATATATATGGACAGTGGCAGAAGTTTTGTTGTTTTGGCTCTGTACTCCAGTACATTGGGTTTTTAGTGAAACATTGACTAAAGGGTTAAAGTTCAGACTCTCAATTTCAATCTAAGGGTATTTACATCCATAAACCATGAACCGTGTAGGAATTAAATTCCTATTTATACGTAGTCCCAACCTCACCCATTTTGGGGGACAAAATAAATTGTACAAACAACAATCGTAAATGAAGTCATCATATTTACTATATGGTTTCAAGTCCATTGCAGTCAGTTAGTGCCTGAAGTCCTCAACCCACAATGAGTGTCTTCCCTGGTGATGCTCTGCTAGGACTGTACTGCAGCATTCTGGCCTACAGTTAGTGAAACGTGCTAAATTGACTAGTCAAGAACATTACACATTTTGACCCTGATAAACTACTTGGTTGGTTTAGCACTATGTTACGGGTCACGTCCTCAAAGGAGAAGTGCTGTCCAATGAGTTTTGAGACATTTATCTAAGCAGACAAGATGTTTCTTTACACTTCAGAATTCATCCCACTGCAGCCGTCAGTATTTACAACATCAATGAAGACAAGTGAGCATAACACCCCCTCTACATTATTTCACAAATAAGTTGCTATGCATATGGTCTCCAAAAAATATTTTTCCAGAAATCTGCAGGCTATTTTGGTATATTTAGGCTATTCTTTTATAAAGCTAACTTTGTTAAATTGTTTTTGCACCTTGCAGTTCAGCCTCTGTAGTTCGGGTGGTGAAGTCTTCCGTGAATGTTACCTCCTGTAGAGTGTTTGTGATCTACCTGACAGTTCTTTGTTGTTTTTTTCCCCCTCATTTCATGTGAGCATTCTTTGCTCATTTACTGTAGAGTTTGCCATTGCTGAGCAAAGCAGTGTTTTCTTTCTTTTGCTTAATGTATCAAACATTTGATTTTGTCTCACCCAAAATATTTTGTACTTGTTTCTGACTGATTTAATCTAATTTATCTGCTTCCTGATTACCAGCTTGACTTACACTGACACTTCTTTGGTCCTTGTGTTGTCAGACATCAGCAACTGACTCCAAATGCAAAGCAAAATCCTAGAATCAATAATAGACATTAACAGCTCTATCGTGCATGCACTAACGATGCAAACAAACACACCAGCCCGGTAAGAGACTGCTGCGACGCTAATTGGTCAAATATCTTTAGTGTCCTTAAATGGAGGGACATATTTAGAAAATATATACAAAATGTGATGTTATTTCTAAATGGTTAATCTATGGATAACAAATACCATCAAATTAAATCTGACAGACAGTATTTTAACACCATATTCATTTAAAATCCAAAGTGATCAAGTATAAAGCAGAAACAACAAAACTTATGTCAGTGTCTAAATAATTACAAATAAAAAAAGGATATCCAGAAAAGAATGTGCACAGATGCAATAAAACTCTAACCTATTAAATATTTAAGTTGAACAATTACAAAATAATGTTTAAATTTCATTTGACCTACATTTGTATTTTTTTCTCTGAATAATCTCACTTCCCAGAAACCAAAGAACAGAGATTCTGCTCTGGGGATGATAGAAACAGCTAGCATGACAGCTATGTCACCGTACAATCTTCACACCTTGAGAGGAGGCAGGAGAAGTTGAAGAGGACAGGGGGAAATGGAGAGAGAGGGGACAGGGAAGATGGAGAGAGCGGGGATGGGGGAGATGGAGAGAGAGGGGAGCCACAGGGTAAATCTTCCATCAGGTGAGTCACAGGGTAAATCTCCGGGGCATGGTAAGTGGTTCCATAAGACACTCACTGTTTCACGTTGTCATTTTTAGAGTGTGTCCAGTGGTGGGCGTGTGAGGGGGAAGGTACAGAGCTTTTGACTTCACATGGACACAGGTGTCATGCAGACTCCACAACAGGCATCTATGTTATACTCCTACCATCTCTCCTAATATCTACTTAATCTGACAGCTGCCTGGCTGGACTAGCGGTTGTGCTGAAGCTTCAGGTTCGTATCCAGCCCGCCTTTCTTAAACACAAACCTCTCACTTCACATTGTTGTCCTGTACCTATTGTTTCAACAAAACGATAAAATACCTTAAAATGAATCAATTATTCAATAGATGACGTGTTTTGGGGAGACAGAATGGATAGTGGAGGTCTACACACCCCTTGCACAGTTTTTACATATTTCTGCCTTACAATTAAACAGATAAAAAGATTAAAACTGTTTTTTTTTTGTAAAAATCTACAGAACCTATTCAGAAGCTATGAAGGTAAAACAGCGACATACGTTTTTTATTTGTAAAAAATGTTCCACACTTTGCAAATTTGGAATTACTTTTGTAGTTGGAAAAACGACGCCACTGACACTTGTCGACGTAGAATTTGTCACTAAAATTTCGCTAGAACTGTGACAAAATGATTTTTATTTGTAAATCACAGTCTGCGGTAGTACGTTTCACAGCGTTTGCAAGCGGAGATACCCATGAGGACTCTGATTAGCAGGCCATAGCTTTTTCTGACCAATGAACTGAATGCATCGTGAACCCAACACGTTTTCACCTTTTAACCAATCTGAGTAGATTCTGGAACACAGCGCCAGCGTTTCAACCGGTTTCAACTCATAGTGATGCCGAGGAAGTAAAACATGTTCGATTTCTCGTACCTCAGTTTTGATAGGGTAAACATTTTTTATGATTTTTCCACCTAGCTAGATCAATGCACAAAGGTTTACTGGAGTCTGCTATCTAAATTACTCAATTATATAACTAGCAACTAGCAAGGACTTTACATGGCTACTTACTGTTTTGCCTTTGACATGTATTTACAACGAGAATAATAGAAATTCACTTTGCTTGATTCATATTTTGTATTAGACTAGTTTGGGCGTATACGTACCGGTTTAATATGGTTCACAACATAACGTGTATTTTTTGTGTATCATTTAATGTGTTTGCATTTGTTCAACACATTTGTTTAATCTGCTAGAGCTGTCATCACTGTTTGGCAAAAGGTGAAGACTGAATTTGATCTCTTTTTTTTACTTAATACGAATTGCTGCTCCAGAGAACAGGGTACAGTTTCAGTATGTAAAAGCATATGTAAAATGGTAACTAGCCATGTCAATTCCTAGCTAATTACTATTTTTCCACTGTAGTAATTTAGCACGTTATTATTCCTATAACGTTTATATGGTTTCATTCAAACCAGTTTTTCGTACTTTTCAAATGCATTGTCATGTGGATAAAAGGTTTGGTATATCAACAACTGAGGTACGAGCGGGTAGGAGAACCCGATCAAGCTCTGTTTTTCCTCCTCTGCAATGCATCACTATCAAGTTTAAACACTGGTGTTCCAGAATCTACTCAGATTGGTTAAAAGTTGAAAACGTGACGGATTCAGTTAATTGGTCAGAAAAGCTGTGCCGTGCCAATCGGATTCTTCATGGGTATCTCCGCTTGCAAACGCTGTGACTGTGATTTACAAATAAAAATCATTTTGTCACAGTTCAAGCGAAATTTTAGTGACAAAACTCTGAGCGTCCGTGTTTTATATTGGCAAGTGGTATTAAGGAGTTGCATGATTCCAAATATCAAGTATGCACATTTTAATACAACTACAAAAGTTATTACAGTTTTGCAAATCTTTTTTACAAGTGTGCAAAACGTTTTTCCAACAACAAAAGTAAATACAAGTTTGCAAATATTTTTTTTTACAAGTGACCTTTTTTACAAATAAAAAACTTATGTCGCTGTTTTACCTTCATAAGAACCACATTTCCAAAGAAAAACAACATTCTAATCTGTAATAAAACATATCCTAATAAATAGTAATGAAAAAAAATAAAAAAGATTTCTTGGTTGCATATGTTTCCACAGCCCAGAGGTACTGTAATTGGTTCCAGCACTACTAATTTCTTCAAAAACTTTGCACAGCTCTAGAGGTAACATACACTATGTCCACAGTATTTGTGTAGATACAGTTAGGTCCGGAAATATTTGGACACTGACAACATTTTCATAATTTTGGCTCTGTACGCCACCACAATGGATTTAAAAAGAAACAACCGAGATGCAATTGAAGTGCAGACTTTCAGCTTTAATTCAAGGGGTTGAACAAAAATATTGTATGAAACGTTGAGGAATTGCAACCAATTTCATACACTGTCCCCTTTTTCAGGGGCTCAAACGTAATTGGAAAAATTAACACAATCATAAATAAAATGTTTATTTTTAATACTTTGTCAAGAATCCTCTGCAGGCAATAACTGTTTGAAGTCTGGAACGCATGGACATCATCAAACACTGGCTTTCCTCCTTTGTGATGCTTTGCCAGGCCTTTTTCTGCTGGTGTCTTCAGTTGTTTGTTCGTGGGTCTTTCTGCCTTAAGTTTTGTCTTCAGCAACAGAAATGCATGCTCGATCGGCTTGAGATCAGATGACTGACTCAGCCATTGCAGATTTTTCCACTTCATTGCTCTAAAAAACTCCTGGGTTGCTTTCGCAGTATGTTTTGGGTTATTGTCCATCTGTAAAGTGAAGTGCCATCCAATCAACTTTGCTGAATTTGGCTGAATCTGAGCAGACAATATATCCCTATATACTTCAGAATTCATCCAGCTGCTTCTGTCTTCTGTCACATCATCCATAAACACTAGTAATCCAGTGCCATTGGAAGCCATGCATGCCCATGCCATCACACTGCCTCCACCATGTTTTACAGATGATGTGGTATGCTTCGGATCATGAGCTGTTACAAACCTTTGCCATCATTTTTTCTTCCCATCATTCTGGTACAGGTTGATCATAGTTTCATCTGTCCAAAAAATGCTGTTCCAGAACTGGGCTGTCTTTTTTAGTTGTTTTTTGACAAATTTTTATCTGGCCTTTGTATTCTTGAGGCTAATGAATGGTTTGCATCTTGTGGTGAACCCTCTGTATTTGCTCTCGTGAAATCTTCTCTTTATGGTAGACTTTAATAATGATATGCCTACCTCCTGGATAGCGTTATTCACTTGGCTGGATGTTGTGAAGGGGTTTCTCTTTACCATGGAAAGGATCCTACGATCATCCACCACCGTTGTCTTCCGTGGACATCCAGGCCTTTTTGTGTTACAGAGCTCACCAATGTGTTCTTTTTTTCTCAGAATGTACTAAACTGTTGATTTGGCCACCCTTATGTTCCTGATATCTCTCTGATAGATTTTGCAGCCTAAAGATGGCCTGTTTCACTTGCATTGAGAGCTCCTTTGACTACATGTTGTGGGTTCACAGCAACAGCTTCCAAATGCGAATGCCACACATGGAATCAACTCCAGACCTTTCACCTGTTTAATTGAAGAAATAACAAAGGAATAGCCCACACTTGTCCATGAAACTGCTTTTGAGTCAATTGTCCAATTACTTTTGGTCCCTTGAAAAAGAGGGGGCTACATATTAAATAGCTGTAATTCCTAAACCCTTACTCCAATTGGGATGTAAATACCCTTAAATAAATTAAAGCTGAGAGACTACACTTTAAGCCCATATTCATTATTTAACTGTAACTTCAATATATTTTGGCAAACAGCTAAAAATAACAAAACTTGTGTCAGTGTCCAATTACTTCCGTACCTAACTGTATATACACAAAAACTGCGGACATAATGTATGTTACCTCTAGAGTAATATATATATTGATGACTATGTTTATATAATATATATATTGATGACTATGTTTATATCTGTATGGCTGTCCATATTTCTTGCATAAGGGATGAACATGATGTCTACCTACTCAAAATTGCTTTTCAGAATCGAATACTTTATCTATGAGGGAACACGTTATTTCACCAAGGTCGAAATCCCCATTATCTGAGGTAAGGTCTGAGCCAGTGATGGCTGCACATATCCATGACAAGGACCCACATTAAATCCATATTCACAGAGATCACTGGAATCTGATTTAATTTTTATAAGCCATGTGTGGACACGTCTGTTTAAAAGGGAACGTTTACGTTCTCATTGACCAACATAACAAAATTACCTTCAAGAGCTCAGTGTAATACTGCACAATAAGAAACATCACATTTTACTCCCATGTATTAGTTTAAACGCATTTGGTCAAAGTACTAAAAATGCAATCAAAACATTGCAACCAAATTAAATCCCCAAATGCCTCTTATGCTGACACATACACAAGTGTTTCTGAGAGCATTAACTGTTGACACATACCCACACACTCTGTGATCAGATCCTTGACCAGGTGTCCTACTATAGCGTACGCCAACGCGACCACAACAAGTGCCGCGCAAACCAGGTACAGCACCGCCTTGGGTAGCGGGAGAGAGTCTCGTGCTGGCGGACGATTGTCCGTATACAGAAGGTCACTCTCCGAATATGAGTACTGAAAGACATGTTCCATGCCGGAGGTGTGATTCGAATTCAGTGGAGCGTGACTGGCGCTCATCGCGCTCAGGTCCGGCTCCAGAACCGTCACCATGGTGGTGGTCGCCGCTTCAGCTTTGTTGATAATTCCCTGATTGACCAAGTCGGACGTTTTGTTGATCAGAGGCAAGATCTGCGAGAGGAAATAGCTCCAGTCTTTGATTGCACTTCTGTTGCAGAGAAACATGATGTTTGGTTAATATCACTGCAAGGGCTCCGGCAGCAACAACCAGTGTGTCCCCTACATCAAAAGGTGTATCGCATAATGACATCCAAGACCAATGCGTAAAAGTGTCATTAACGAAATAAATTGCAGCCTACTCGACTGCCCAAACTTGTTTTTAATAAATACCGGTGTGGTTGTTTTAAGCTAATAATGAAAAAACAAAAAATTGAACGTTACCTTCGTCAGACGTGTCAGTAATGAGAGACACATGGACATAAGATTCCATTCTTAGTCACGAATCACGACAGTCACAGTTAGAGGACGAGTCGACTGGAATTCAAGAGAATGATACAGACCAAACAATTCGGTTAAAAACCGTAAGCCTATGAAATTGATTGTTGGTTTTCAGATCCAAATGAAAACGCAGCTCATATGCATTTTACTGTACTTGGAGTGTTGAAAACGCTCAATACAAAAAATACACATTCCTTTCAGGCATCTTCGCTCGGTTTGCAAATAATTTATAACTGCTTGAATGACGAATTAACAAGACGCGTTTTCATAATCAGGTGGATGAGTGCCATTCAGAGATAGCGTTTTCAGAATTTCTCAACTATCTTCCTCACAACCAAAAAAATACGTGTGAAATGAATTGTGTATAAACGACTGGAACTACACTAAATTTGGAGAAAGTCACGGCGTCACGTATGAGATAGCCTCGCTCCCCCTGTTCTTCTACCAAGGTGGTCAATCACCGGTCGGTACAATACAAAGTAGCCTTTAAGTCTTGTCGTGATGTTGGGCTGGAAACGCTGCACTATGCCAGCAATGACACGATATCCTAGTTTACCGGTAAGTCCTTTGGACCATGCTAGGCAGAGCTGTTCAGTGCTGAAGAGAGCATTGTTTCAAAGAGGGTGAAACTCCACTGATTTTCCCTCTCCACTTGTTTGTTAAGACTATTTTCCTTCTCTCCACTAGGTGTTTTCATATTCTTACACAGCTCACATAACCTAGGGCTGCATAAAGATTTGATCATCAACGGTTTTATGGAGTGCCTACTCTTTAAAACATCATGTGCGCGCGTCATTCTGTATGAAGTCAGCGATTAGTGACTACTGCTCTCTCGTATGTCTACTCATTAATATCATATATATATATAAAACTCATGCAACCTGGTTGTTGTGTATTGTATAGGAAGCTAACCTATGAATGACACCTATTCACAATGGTACGAGGCTAATAAAAATACAGTTCGGGAAGTATTCAGACCAGGGCTCGGTTTCCCAAAGCACTAAGATGATGATCGTAAGATGCACATAAGTGCCACGCTATTTAATCAGTGCGTTTCCCGAAAGCATCGTTACTGAAGTGTCACGTAACATCGCTCGTTAATTAACGAGTGCTCCGGACAACTCGTTAGTCCATCGTAACAGGCACTTTACTGTTTTTGTGAAATAGCGCCTCCCTCAACATGCGAGGAGTGATCGCGAACAGTTAATATTAAGGCAATAGAACGAATAAAAAGTAACAAAACAGTTTTGATTTAGACCAATTTATTATGAAAAAATATAACAAGTGCGTGAGTGGATGTAAATATAATTGAATGCAATTGATCAACTGAGGAAAAAGAAAAACGCACGTAAAACAAAAAAATAATGAAGAAAAAGTGTTAAAAACTAACCGTTCAAGAGTCTGAAACCCCGCATTGTACTGGTACTGTCTTTGATGGATAGGTGCTGGTACCTCTACCTCCTCAAGAATAACACTGACATATTCAGCTCTGAATGCTTGTTTTCTCTTGCGTTCCATTTTTATTTCAAACAATTAGAATGGATTTTCCCCACTGATTTATACTCCCAGTTAACCAATCATGTGTTGATTGCTATGACTTAAGTAGCATATTCTATATAGCTGCCGGAGGAACTGATAATTGGATGTCACGTGATCGATCTCCGGAGATAAGCTTTTGATTGGCTTAAATCGAGGAGGGTATATCTGCAGACCGCAAGTGAGGGGCATAACTTAATATGGGGGTTCCTTAATATTAAGTTACACCCATTGACGGTTTCCATTGGTGTGGTGTTTTTGATTTAGCGCATGCATTTATGAAGGAAGAATAACAGGGTCAATGACGAATATTTCGGTAAGTGCTTCCATATGACAACCTCTAGCTATATGTTTAGGGATAGTTAACATGTTCACTAAGATCGCTTATCTACTAAATTCTTTGAATCTGAGATTCAAATAGCTTGCCAGTGACAGCACAGAGAAAACACAACAACTCTTATAGCTACGTTTAAAGATAGGTAGCTACGCGACGAGGTAGGCTACTTGTTAACCAGCTCTAGTCAATTAGGGTACGTTATAACTAGCTAAAGATGCATGATGCACCTGTCACTATATGCAAGCAGGCAAGATCCATTTAATTTTTAGCTTCTTATACCCTATGTTGTCATTATTTAGAAATGTAAACAAAATAATAATTTGTCATGGCCATCTTCTATGCAGTGGTGTAAAAATTAGAAGTGTTTGGCTGTGTTCGCCAGTTTTGGGAAGTTGCTAAGGATGATCTTAATTACCTAAACAGAGTTCGTAACTAACCAATGACTTTAATTGATAATTTACACTCTTCCTTTTTATTTATTGATCACTTGTTTGTTTTGAACTCCCTTTACCTGGTTACTTAGATCTTAATTAGATACTTCCCTAAAGTGGTGAACACAGCCAAACCCAGTTGAGTACTTTTACTTTGTACTTTGTACACCTCTACTTCTATGTGATGGTTGTGATCTTTCATTTCAGTTGCCAAGATGTGTTGTTGACCTGGGGGATGTTGTTGCCTGGGTAAATGCCAACACGGGCCTCTTCTGAGTCCTCACCCCTGAATGATGAGAAAATACAGGATGCTGTGCAGATGCTCAGAGGCCTCAACTCTAGAGGAAGAACAAGAAACTCTCTCCCCATTCATGTTTTTGTTTAATAATTTTGAAGTCACTGAAACATTCATGGATGAAATAGACAAGAGGACTTAGTGATAATTTTGAGCTTCTCTGTTAATTATTTTTGTTGATGAGGATACCTATTAGCTGTCTTTAAACCATCAGCTAATGATGGTTTCCACACAACAAAAATTACAAGATCAAGAAAACACAATATAGTTTGACGAGACAAAAAGACAAGAAACATCAGTTGTTTAGCAAGAGTAAACCGGACAGTGTTTTGGAAGTGTTCACCTGGCCATACAACATGATAGGAAGAAACCAAAGCCTACAGAATCTGGGCAAAGCTGAATACATAGTACATAATGAAATAGTTTAGTTTTGTCAGTGTTGGAATGTAATGTTTTGAATATTTGATCGGGTGATTAAATGTTTAAATGTCTAACTGGCATATAATTTAATTTTGTATTTTTAGTTATGCCATTAACTTTAAGATTTTAGGCTACATTAATTGACTTTCAATAAAGTCTGTTGTGCTCTTTTGGACCGGTTCTACATGTAATTTATGCTATTGAATAAACTTTTAGGATAAGGGTTAAATTAGACCTCAGATAATCAATTCCAAGACAAGTAACACTTATATTCCTCCCAACAATGTTATGTCCATAACCACGTCATTACTCTAGAACAAAAAATGTGCAGGCACCTCCGGAAAAATTAATATTTCTGTAAACAGATGTTGACCTGACCTCTACGTGATGCAAATTGAAACTTGCCACCTTTCTGCAACAGGCTATAGAAAATTCAACACTTCCAGTTACCAGTTTCAACTTTCTAGAACAATGCTGTTAAACTGAACAGTGCTGTTAAATTGAACAGTGCAAGTCAAAGGAAGGAGAAAGCATTACCATGATTTGTATAAAAACTAGTCAGATCTACACAGCAGAACCCACAGGTCTTGGCAAAGGACCTTCAGAACAGTTTATCTGACACTGAAGTTGTTGCTCACAGGTCCACCGCACAATATACCTTACACAGCATGTTCACATTTGTGTAATATGTTGAATCTATGGAAAATGCATAAATTGTAATCCGGTATAAACTTGTGCAAAAGGGAGGCCTGTTTCACTTTGTAACATGTAGAGCTCAGATCAACTATATTGTAACTGCAGTAAGCAGTATTCTGAACCATCAACCTCCTAATGATGGCCCTCTACTGTATCATATATAACCAAGCAATGGCTACTCAAAGAAAAACTGACCATGGCAGGCATAGTGAGTATGACTGTGCATGTGTATGTGTGCATATGTCTGTATTATAACTGCACTCAGCAGCTTTCTAAACCACCAGTGTCTCATTCTTGACTGTAACCAAAACATTTAAAACTATTTTTAGAGACACTTCAGTCTTCAAATTAATATATTTCAGTTGTATGTTATCAAAAAATGTTAATCCTGAAACAAAATACAATTAAATGGTATTGGACCTACTGTTATATCTTGACAAAAGATATTGAAGTCACATGGACTCTGAGATAAAGTTGTAACGTTAGTTAACTCTTCCTCCATTAGTACACTCCACGTAATGACGTCATACCCATACATGACACCTAGCGTCGAACCGTGTGTCAAACCAGGATGTCCCCAAACTGACCAATGGCAAACATCAGTGCGCGTAACTTAATATTCAGGAACCCCCATTTAAACTGACCAATGGCAAACATCAGTGGGCGTAACTTAATATTCAGGAACCCCCATATTAAGTAACGCCCCCGACTTGCGGTCTGCAGATATACCTTATTGCTGAAGTCCGCCCCATTGGTTGAATACAACAGCTTCGCCCATCCAACATTTTACTACTACTTCGAGTTTTGCATTTTCCTATTGATGCCTAAATAGTAGTAGAATACTACTATGTTTTTGATAAGTAATCAAGCTATATCGAAATGCAATGAATAGGCTATTTTTTAAAACGTATGGATGCCTAATTCCATTCCAAACCACAAAAATGGCCAAATTCCATTCCAAACAGCCGTAACGTGGCACTTACGATACACTTTATAAAGAGTTACGTACGTGTTTGTTTTTTTTACTAGGTCAAATGCAATTCAATAACAAATCTCAACATTCAAAATACAAACAGCCATATTAAATCAAGTCATCAATAGGTAAAACAAAGAAGAAAAATAATACTCAAAACACAGGGGCCAGGGGTAAATGTTACAGAAAACAACAGCAAAGGAGTATAATACAAAGCACGTCAAACAGAAACCACAGTAGAAAAAAGTCAATAGATTTCATACCTTTTGCATTTTTTGAAGAACCAATCATTTGCATATAATGATCCAATTCAACTTTGAATCCATAAAAGACCGGTTTGGAGTTCCAAAATTTACATGTGTATGTGAAATTTGGCAAGTAGGAAAATTAGATTTACAATAAAAAAGTGATTTTCTTTTCCTTTTCAAAATCCCCAAAACCAAAAAGTACATTTTTAAAGGCGAAAGCAAAATCCTCTACAATGTGGGTACACACAAAATCTAAGATGTCAGTCCAAAACCTTTGGGTGTGGGTGTAGTGCCAAAATAAGTGCAGAAGAGTTTCTGGACACCCTTCACAAAAATAGCAATCGGTGTCAATATAATTTTTAAGCTTTTGAATAAAACATTTAACAGGATAGATCCTATGTATCAATTTAAATGTTACCTCTCTAACTTTGTTATTTAGTAGATATTTCAACGGAAGTGTCCAGACCTTCTTCCACAGAATATCCAGAACAAACCCATCCCATTAAAATTTTACATATGGTACAGTCACAATGTTTTTCTGTAATTATTTCCTAATATATATATATATATATATATATATATATATATATATATATATATAT
>JACXGI010005140.1:0-17070 GCA_016801175.1 Esox masquinongy | reverse complement strand
TTGGAGAAACAGGAAACTGAAACTTAGACAAGAATTCAGAGAAGCTAAGCCGAAGACCTTCTGCATTAAGCAGTTGGGCAACTACAATAATATTTTTTGTACCAATTTTCAAAGAATAAGGATTGGTTTTTGTAGAGTATATCCCTGTGGTACCAGATGAAGTATGAATGAGGGGAGAAGTTATGCTTGAATAATAGAGCCCACGCTAGTAAAGATTGTTTATGGAAATTTGACAATTTGACGGGGAGTTTAACAATATTATAGTTACACTGTAGAAGAAACTTCAGGCCACCTAATCTGGGGAAGATAAAAGTTGGAATAAAATTCCATAATGAGTTAGGGTTGTACATATATTGTCTTATACAATTAATTTTAAAAGTGTAGTTCAAAGTAGTAAAATCTAAGAAGTTTAAACCACCACATGTATCACTATACATAATAACTGTCTTTTTTATATAGTGAGTTTTATTTCTCCATAACAAGTTGAATAATAACTTGTCAATTATTTTTGCAGTTGCCATGTCAACAGATAGGGAAATGGCAATATAAGTGAGTCTTGATAAGCCTTCAGCTTTTGAAAGAAGAAACCTTCCTCTAAGAGAAAGGCCTCTTTGGAGCCAGATATTGAATTTCTTTTTTATTATATTTTTGCCGGACCGCGTAAGCAGAGCCGGCTAAGAAGACTGAATGTCTCTTACTGAGTGACTGACTGATTGACCACCTCTTGTTAAATAGCGTAGTGGTTAGAGAAGCGGACTTGTGAGCTATAGGTCTCGAGTTCTTATCTCCTCACAGGCGAAGCGAAGTACGCATTATGAATTATTCCGTATAGACGAAAACTTCGCTGGCTGAAACTGTATATGTTTATATTGCGACTGTTTCTGGCATGGAATAATTAATCTTCAGTCTCGCTAGCAATTGCTCAATTCTTATGATTATTCCTAGGAAGTTAGTAGATACTAGTAAGCCTATTACTGGCTAATAAGCTGTTAAAACAGCCAGTGGCAAAAGCAGTACAGTTCATAGACACTATTTGTGGTGGAGGTAAACTTAATAAGAAACATGAGTCAATTTAACACAATCCTTAATGGAGTCTAGCGACTGCTGGAACATGTAATGCCATGGCGTAGTGGTTAAAGACAGTGCTTCGAACTTAGACAGACCTAAGTTCGAATCTATTGAGAGCAACGACATTTATTAATTATTTCTGGTAGATTCCACGATTCTCTCGTCTTTTCACTTGATGAAAAAGTTAGTTATCGTCGCCTTTATTGATAGTTATTGTATAAATGTCATTCATGAAGTACGTTGGTTTGCCATGAAAGAAAAAAATATGTTCTTCTGCCATGAAATGAAATAGCTTTGGCAGACTTGCTAGCAATTGCTCAATTCTTATGACTATTCCGGTAAGTATGTAGATACCGGTAAAGCTTATTACTAGCTAATACGCTGTTAAAACGGCCAGTGGCAAACGCAATGCATAGCCGCTATTTGTGGTGGAGGTAAACTTAGTAAGGAACATTAGTCAGTTTAACTGTATCAATGTCATTCACAAATGGCCAATTAACTATTAAAACGGCCAGTGGCAAAAGAGGATTTGTTCAGGATAGAGACAAGAGGCTATACTGACACCCGACAGATGTACAGCTCTGTGGTGTAGTGGTTAATGACACAGCCTTCCATGTGGGCAACCCAGGTTTGAATCTCGAGGTGGCATTGCTTTCTATTGCGGGCCGGCTGAACTAGGTTTGCCTGGTTTATTATTTATTATTTTTTCTATAAAAGGCACAAAATTAATGGAACATCTCGCAGAATCCTCTTTTGTAACAACAACTGTCGTGGAAAATCAAGTCCACTCTTTCTAAAACAAATGCACTTCCACTCAGGAATTTGTGAATCCAATAGACTTTAATGAGAATCATAAAACAATGACAGTCATCAAAGCCAGGCCCTTCTGCAGATATACCCAAAGTTCTAAGTCCGGACCATGGCTTTTATACAAAACTTTCAGACATCACGCCATCTGACCATCCTTTTTGGAAGTTCCCCTGGGGTGGGGTTTACCTCTTGTCCCTTAGCTTTCTGAGTGTCCGTAGTTCAGAGCAGTAAATCATGACAACCTCATGGTTCATACTTGGGTCACACCACCAGTGATACACAAAGGTAGTAAACTTCAGGGCCATTAATGTCTGGACACATGATGATGCTCTGTTGAGGTGCACTGCTGCTGACACACTCATGATGGTTCTCAGAACAAGATACACACATCATGATGACCATGCAATCTCTAAGAACTCATTGTCTGTGTGTGTGTGAATTACATCATTCAAGAACTCATTGTCTGTGTGTATGGATTGCACATTAATAAATTTCACAAAGCGAGTGATTATGCATGCACATTAATATATTCATAGAGTGTGTGATTATATATGCATTTTACAGAAAATTCCCTCACACAACACCTAGATAAGTCACCTGCTCTTTTACTGGAATATTACAGATCGAAAGAATAGGAGTACTTTTAATGGCCATTAACTCACACTTATTCAGATTCAGGTGGAGGCCAGAAGCCTTGGCAAACCTCTCAAGTAGAGTCAGAGCAAAGGGGACTTGAGAAGCATCATTAAGAAAAAGGGTAGTGTCATCAGTCAACTGGCTTATGACATATGCCTGCCCGCCACAACAACCTCTAGTAATTCACTATTGCAAATGTGTGCAGCAAGAAATTGGGCAGAAATTAAAAAGAGGAAGGGCGAGACTGGACATCCTTGACGAATCCCCTGAGAAAGGGTGAATCTAGGAGAAGTACCATGTTTTCACTTAATAGAGTTAGAGCCATTTTCATAGAGGGTCTCAACAAACTTGCAGAATTACTGGCCAAAACCTATTTTTGACAGAGCTTTCAATATAAAGCCATGCTCTACAGAATCAAATGCCTTATAAAAATCAAGAAAAGAAATGAAGCCATCACCATCAACAAGATCATTATAGTCTAATAGGTCTAAAACCAGTCGAATATTGTTGAAGATATGACGATTCCACATAAACCCAGACTGAGTTTTGTCTATGATAGAGTCTAATCTTAGTGCAAATAAGAGAGCAATAATTTTATAGTCATTATTAAGGAGAGTAATAGGGCGCCAGTTGTCTAAAAACAGTAAATCTTTTTTAGGCTTAGAAATCACTTCCAAATGTACGAAGAAATGTTCCCACTTCAAATTTAAAAAGTTCCCAATTACAGCCAAAGTAATTCTAAATAGTACCAGTTGTCTAAAAACTAAAGAAATTAAAGCTTTATATATCTTTGCTCTAAACGTTGTCCAGGTAGTTGATGTATAACGTAAAAGCCTTTTAGTCGATCATAATTGGTCTGGCGCTAAGTTAACTACACACATTCCACAGAGCTGCTACATTGAGATGTTACTGTGACGCCATCTTGGACATCTGCCGCGACATACGTGGTGGTTTAGGAAACAGGCGAAACTCCGTCGTAACAATGTCCATCTTAAGGCTACATGCATCGTTAAACCGTCGTAAGTGCCACGTTATCGGGAAAACGGGTCTAGTTCACCTTTTCCAAATTTTGTTACGTTGCAGCCTTATGCTACAATGGATTCAATTTATTTCAAAACGACAATTTCCCGAAGCACACAGAAAAGACAATGCGGGAGTGGCTTCACACTGTAAAAAAAATCCGTATTTTTACTAGACATTGTTTTGTATTTTTTTACGGAAAACTTCTGCATAACAACTTTACAGATAAATTACCGTATTTACCGAAACACACATTGCATGCTGGGTAAACGTTTAAATATTCACGCTTTTGACTGTTCTGTCCAGAAAAGTTGTGCCTGTGTTGGTCAGCAATTTACACCCCTGGGATAAATCTGCGATAAATAATGTAGGTTATGTTGCTACAATTTATGATCTGTTTAGTACATTTAATCATTAATTGTTAAGAACTCTTAAGTTTATGTTACGTTACCTGCCGTTAGCTAACATTTATTCCAACTACTTGTTAACGTATAGAGCTAGCTGAGGAATTATTTTTTGCATTTTGCTTATTACAGAACAGTATTGCCATAAGTTAATATTAAAATTACTAATTTTACTTGTATATATATTGAAGATGAATACTGCTCGCAAAGCAGCAGGTTTTATATAATCCTTTGGGGTGTTAGTAGTTATGTACAGTTGCTAGCTAACTTTTGGCGGGCTGACGTAGTTGGTCTGGTTTACATGACTGGTTTGTGTTATCATGGCTACACATACTAGCTATTGATGTTGTTGAACTTGCAAGATAGTCAGCTGTGAATATATAAATATATATATATATTTTGACAGCTGGCTAGCAGTTAGTTGATTGGATTTGGAAATAATATTTTTATTATAATGTTGTGATGTTGTAGTTAGTCAATGTGTAACGGTTAGGTTGTGAATCTTTTCATTGCACGCAAATGCCTACAAAGCTATTTAACAATGCTGCATGTTCAATAGCATTCAGTCAACAAAGTACAGTTTATTGGCGCCAGTCATGGCCTCCAACACAATTTTTGTAAACGTATTAGTGACTTTAATCTTATCTGTCGTAATTATGTTGACATGTGGCCTGTATGAGTTTCAGTGTGTCTCAGTTTCCTCTTATGTAAAGCATTGCAGGTTTCACAGACATGTCAGTCATGTGCATTTTCCATGTGGTTACAGTGATTGTGGTAGAAGGTTTTCTTCTTACAATTGTTTAAATGTTCACATGTTCAGAAGTCACCATGAAAAAAGAGCACATACAACTTTCAATAGCAATGTATCTGTTCAGTTAAAGTGTTCTTGGGAGCATTGTACCAAAACATTTGAATGTTTGAAGGGCTTGGTGTCTCACTTAAATTGCCATTTGCAAGAAGGTCTGCATGTAGCTTGCCCTTTTCATGGATGTGCCAAGACTTTTAAAGTCAAGTAATCTTTTTCTTCTCATTTATCAAGATGTCACAGGAAGTGTGATGCAACACGTTGCAGCTGTTCATCTCATTGAAGCAATTGAAAAAGTACCCAAAATGAAATAACCTAAATGACATGGACTGTCTAGATGAAACCATACAAGAGGAGGACAATATGGATGCAGCTGAACCTGGTTTTATGCAAGATAGGTTTACCAAAAGCATAGCTGTTTTTTTTCTTGGCCTTCAAGCAAAGTATCTGGTTCCTGCCTCCACAGTTTCAGAGATTGCAAATGAAATAGGAACATTGCAGAAAATGCAACATGAGTTTTCTATTAATTTGCTATCGATTGGCTTACATGAGTATGGTGTAACTAATGAGATATTGGGAAAACTAGCAAAACGCGTATATGACCAAAGTGCAAGGTGCATTACAAGCAGATGGTGGTACTTTGGTAACAAACCATAGAAGACTTAATTATTATAGAAATCACTTCAACTTTGTTGAGCCAGTGCAAATCACCTTAGGTCGCAATGTCAATAATGAGAAAAGACATTTCCATTATGTTCCTGTTTTGGAAAGCTTAAAAGCTATCCTAAAAGACAAAGGGGCACATCAACAGATTTTGAATCCTACATCTACTCAAGAAGGCACCTTTAGTGATGTTGTAGATGGACATTTAATAAAATCCAATTCATTGTTTGCCTCCGATGCACATGCTCTGAAAATAATGCTATTTCAAGATGCATTTGAAGTGTCTAATCCTTTAGGGTCTTCTAAACAGAAACACAAAGTCCTTGCAGGTAATTTTCATGCATACAACCGATCTACTGTTGACTCAATACAACTTGTGCTGTTGTGTTTAGAGAAAGACATCAGGTTTTTTGGAGCAGAAAGAATTTTTGATGTGCTTGTGTCTGATTTGTGTGAGTTGGAAGCCAATGGAATTTGTGTTTTGGGAAAAATATTTAAAGGTTCTGTTGCATGTATCCTTGGAGACAACCTAGGATAACACTTCATTGGTGGCTTTACAGAGAATTTTAGCTGTGCTCATTATTTTTGCAGATATTGCCTTATCACTAAAGAGACATTCCGGACAAATTCTTCTGTGCTTAGTGCTGTCAACAGAACTCCAGCTACTCACAGAGAGTCGATTACATTTTTACATGATCATCCAGAGGTGCCCATTCATCAAGGGATCAAATAAAATAATGTTTTCAACAGACTGACACATTTCTATGTTTGTACTGGCCTGCCTCCCTGCCTTGCACATGATTTATTTGAGGGGGTAGTTGATTATGACTTGGCAATATGTCTGCAGGACCTAGTCAGGACAAAAAGATGGTTCAGTTATGAAGTGCTGAATAGTACATTGACATCATTTTTTGGAGAGTGTCAGAACAAATCTAATCCTGTACCACCCAAGGGAGTGAAGCTTGGGGGCCACGCAGCTCAGAACTGGTGGCTATTTAGATTCTTGCCGATACTGCTCCATGACAGAGTCAAAGACAGTCAGGATGCAGTTTGGCAGTTGGTGCTTTTACTCAGGCAGTTTGTTGAATTTGTGTGTGCACCTTCCCTATCTGAAGCACAGATTGCTTACATGAAGGTTTTGATAGAAGAATATGTAGAGGCAAGACAGATAATATTTCCACATCACAAGCTTAGACCCAAACATCATTACTTGCTACATTATGCTGATCTTACTTTGAAATTTGGCCCACTTATACATGAACCTTGCGTTTTGAAAGTAAGCATAGCTACTTTAAAAGGTGCATTTGGTCGAGCAAAAACTTCAAAAATGTGACTAAGTCACTTAGTGAGCGGCATCAGATGCTTCAGGCCTATCAGAGTAGTGGAAGTATATTCAGGCCACTGGTAAACATATTTGACTCAACCAGGTTTTACCCAGAGTTGTATGACAGTCAGGTGAAAGATGCTCTCAAGGACTTCAGCCTTTCTCCAATAAATGCAGTTGTTACTGACAAGGTCACAGTGTGTGGCACAGTGTATGCTAATTCAATGCTAGTCATGTTGAGTTATGACATTGGGAAGTTGCAACTGGGGCAGATAGCTTGTATTGTTGTCAAGAGTGAAGATACTGTGCTACTTGTTCTTCGACAGAAAGCAGCCAAACTTGTGCCTGATCTTGGTGTATATGAATTAGAAAGCAATTCTTGCAGCGATTTGGTTTGTAAAAGTCTAAATGAAATTCATGACTATATACCTCTTAAATCTTATCACAGAGTTGGCAGGTTGCTGTTCCCACTCAAGCACATTCCATTATGGAGACTATATCAGTAATAATAAAGAGAGCTCTGCCATAACTTCCGGAGGATCAGCTTGCCACTGTAATAGAAAGATTGACAGATATTGGAGTGGCCACCGTTGATGATCTCTACCTGGTAAAGGCAGATGATTTGGAAGGGATTCTGCGGCCAATTCCAAGCCTTCAGCGCAGGTATGTATTTTTATACTGAACAAAGCTTGTAAATGCAAAAGTTTCAAATAATTTACTGTGTTACAACTGATGTAAGGAAATAGTTCAGTTCAAATTCATTTATTATGCCTTAACCTATATGGATTTGAAATGACTGGTAATAAAGATATGTCCTTAAACTTCCTAGGACTGCAGTGTAACACACAAGTAGTCCTCAACCAAGAACCCTCTAGGTCTATGGGACCTGTTTGTACAGACCAGTTTCAAGTCCCTTGGCACAAGTTCCCCACAAACCTTATTAAGGCAATGGAAGACAAGAAAAGGCCAACCCCTACTCTCAGAAGAGAAATGATCAGAATCATTGTTGATGACCTGATGGCCGATGGAAGCGGAACTAGACCTGGAAGATCCAAGCTGCGGTCAGTTGCACAACACTTGGTGGAAAAATACCCCAGCTCATTTCATGATGGAATTGGGGAGGATATTTTGGGTAGGGGATTTGACTCTCTTGTCTTACAAATGGAGAACAGACTCGAAAACTACTGTCGTCCTCTAAAAACAAGCCCAACTACCAAGAAGGCAAAATTGGCTGACAGATATGGATGCATACAGTGGCAACCAATAAGTGAAGGTGATGCTGCAGAGCAGGAAGAAAAGAGGAAAGAGCTTGAGAACAGTCACAAAAGAGGATTATTGTCTCAGTCAAGTGTTAACAAACTAATGTGTGAGACATTCTACAGCCAGCGACAGGCAATCAACAATGGCAGTAACAGTGTAGGCAAAGTTAGAAAGGATTGGCCATACTTGTTTGAGGCTTCCTGCCTTTTTGATCACACAGAGAAACTCCCTGTCCATGTGAAACTAGGACAAGAAATTGCTAAGAAAAACCAAATCATAAAAGACTTCCTTCAAACCAAAGGAATAGAGATGGAGAGTGGCCCACTGGGACTAATTAAGGCCCTGTCAAGATACTTTGGTGAAACCACTAGGGAACTGCTAATTCAGAATGAGGTGAGCATACGTTACATTCAATCTGTTTTAATGTTGACACTGAATTCGATTTTAAATGTCTGAATAAGCATTGATGTTTAATTTTACAATTTACAGGACAAGGATGCGCTGCCCACCACACCATGTATTGTTGTGCTTGGTAAGTTGCCACTACAATCTACCTTGAAAAATCACTTCTAATAGAAGGAAGGTGTGAAACACAATCAGTATTCCTGTGGATTTCAGAGGAAGACCAATTTCAAGTAAGTGTTGACCAGACCATGGTGAATGAACAGATCCACTGCCCACTTGTTGCCTCAGCCTTCATGTTCTGCCTGTACTATGTGCTGAACATCAGATACCCCCAAAGTGCATCACTGACATTGGAATTCATCCAAAGGTATTTAACTATTCAACTGTCAACTACACAACCATACATGGAACTATACCTGCATCAGAAAACCACTAACATTAAATAAGGAATTTTTAGGGGACCAAGTACCGTAGGTCCCCTTAATCGCTGCTTGCAGCTACATTCTTATGTATTTTTGTTCTGCATTCAAGACTTCTTTCTGTGGCTATTATTCAAGCAGAACTGATTTTGTTTTCTAAAAAAATCTGTTTACAGAAGTCTACTTGGAATCAACCCAGAGAGAGGGTCAAAGGCTGAAGCTAAGGGAAAGAAAAAACATCATATCCCCAAAAGCTGCTGAAGTTCCTTTCTGATTTAAGCGACTTTCAAAATCCATTTAAAATGTGAAAGGTGAGAATGGTTCATTCAATTGTCATTTGCATGGCTGCACCGTAACATAGTACAATGAAACAGTAAGTGTAAAATGTTACATGACCAGCAAAATAGTTTTAATTGGATTACATATAATTACTTCTTGGATTACTTTGAAAAAGGATGAGTGCTCAAAATAATTATAGGACTTGTTTTGGTGGCTACTATGTGTTTAAAGATAACTGTAACATGGTACTGAAATCAATATTGTAGCATAAAGAATTAAAAAGAATTCAAGATATTTGAGAAGGATAGGTTTGTTGGCAACAATCACTCTGCAGGTATAATGTGCACATCTGATTGAAGTTCCACAGACTCTAACATTGGATTTCTCTCCTCTCCCCATGTGCCATGTGCAATGCTAATGTGTCTCCAGCCAAGTCCAGCCCATCCATTGGAGTTTCAATTTCATATAGTAGGACCAATTTCATTTTTTGTTTTTACTTCATTGTCTCTGACCCAGTGAAAGAGCCAGTGTTAATCTGGCATTGTTTGTGAGTCCAGTTTACAAGTAGATTTAGTTTGGATATTCTGGTTAAGCAGCATTCTTGCACTGTCAGAGGAGTAAATCCTGATGTATTCTTCTGAGGGTCTGAGTTCTTAATCATGTGTCTGTTTGCGAAGATGTGCTCAGTTGTGCTATCCAGTTGTGTAGATAGAGCAAAAAAATGTAATCACTATGTGGCGCTGTCACGCAAACTGGTGGTTTGGTCACTTGTAGTGCAGGATTCCTTCACCGAAGCTGTAGTTGCTAAATACTCACAGATTATTAGCTAGATTGCGGAAGAACCAACTCAATTATGTGTTTGAGGTAGTTTTCAAGTTAAATCGTTAATGGAATGTATTTATCCCAGAAATGTAAATCCCCCCACACAAAATACTTTTTAAATGCTCAGCACATCTTCGCACACCTGCACATCACATTAGGAACTATAAGTTTAAATCAGGCTTTAGTCATGATGTTTGTTTTTTCTTGATTGACTCAAGTACTTTGGTGGTAACCGCAGCTGAGCTTACAGATATTACATTAAAACAAAAAAGCTCAAGTAAAAAATTGGTTATATTGTTCTTGCAGTAAAATCACTATGTTATATTTGGTATATTAGACCTCTGTGAAATAAAAATAAAGGAATGATCCTGATCTTGATTTAGCTTTGATGTCAAATGAGCAACATTTAAAGATTGTCTGTTTACCCATGCATGAACTGTTTACCCATGAACTGTTTACCCATGCATGAACGTGATTGATTGATTAAAGACAATATTTTGTGTATTCTGTCTTGTATTCATTTTCACTGGTTATAACAATGGAATATTATATATATTTAGTAGTATATTTAAAATTTGAACAGCTTTTGATATTTGCAATTTTTTTTAAAAACGCCTGAAGCAAACAGTAAAATAAATTGGACTTTCTGTAAAATAACAGGAAAGCCCAAGTAACTGCCAGTAGTTGCACTGTTTTTATATAGACATTCTTTTTTAAAATGGTAAAAACAACACTTTTTTTTTTACAGAAAATTGTTGTGCATTTATGGACATTATCTGTTAATGTAAATACGGACTTTCTGTAAAATGACAGGCAAACCCTGTGTAATGAAACTGCCAGTAGTTTTTCCGTTTTTTTTACAGAAATTCAGTTTGTAAATTACAGAAAATGATTGTACATTTACGGACAATATCCGTAAAAACAAATACAGACTTTCTGTAAAATAACAGGCAAACCCTGTGTAATGAAACTGCCAGTAGTTTTTCCGTTTTTTTACGGATTTTTTTACAGTGTCAGAACAAGTCGGTAAATGTTCTTGAGTGTCCCAGCAAAAACCAGGACTTGAACCCCATAGAACATCTGTGGGGAGATCTGGAGATGTAGTTCACCTACGCCTCCCATTTAATCTGAAAGAGCTTGAGAGGATCTGTAAGGAAGATTGGGAGACACAACCCAAAAATCCAGATGTGCAAAACTGGTAAGGGCATTATCAAGAGGACACCACTTATCGATCAAAGGGTCTGAATACTTCTGTACATAATATATTTCAGTTTTTCATTTTCAATAAATTGGCGCACTTTTCTAAAAAATGTTTTGCTTTGTCATTATGAAGTATTGTGTGTAGATTGATGGGAATCTATAAGCTATACTGCTCCAGGCAGCATTTTTGGAGTTGATGTCCCGGTAGCAATAGGCCCTATGCACTTAGGTCGTATAGAGCAGGTTCTCTAGAGACTGCAAAAATAATCTTACTGCTCCCATCCGTATACCTTGTGAAAGCTGCGTTAAGTAGGAAAAAATACGTACAGGACATCCGACAAAAATAACGCACTCTAAATTTTAACGTATCCGGTGGACTTCAGGCGTTAACTTTTCTCTAGTAGCAAGCGGCAACAAAGGACGTTCGACCAGCATAGGCGGAAATCCCGGGGGGACACGACCCCCCATCCTGGGGAAAAGTGTGATTTGTCCCCCCCAATACATCACTGTAAGTATAACAATGTAATTTCAATAATATTAATATGACGCAATGAAAGCACTTATGCTGATTATCAACGCGCGTTTTTAAGTTTCCAAAGCTGTCGACCCCTGCCATCACCTCACAATGGTTTGGATCCACTGTGAATTCGAGTCAATGAGAGAAGCTTACAGTGCAAAGTATATGTAGTGTTCCTTAGCTGGCAAGGTGGCAGTGTTCGTGTTTGCCGTCTGAAAGGCACTCAATACACGTAGCTATTGTGAGGTTAAATCCAGTAAATATGTTTTGTGTTGGTAGGGTTCACACACAATAGCTGAATTTGCAGAACTACTGTAGTGAGCCAACCGATGGCGCAAACTAAAACAGTATTACAGCACTACTTTTGGTGTCCCCCTCAATAATTGCTCTTGAGAAAATTTAAAGTAATTGTCCCCTCCAAAGTTGATATCAGATTTTCGCCCTTGAGCACCAGCTCTCCCAGATACAGGTCATGATACCCCTACCAAAGCCACTCGCCCAGCTCCCATTCATTTCAAAACGATATGTAGCGCCGACAAGCGATTTGTGCAGCGGAAGTCTGAGGTCGGGTGAGCTTCGCGATTCTGGCTTGGGAAGCAGTTCACTATTTCGACTACATAGTTTTTACCCTCGCATATAACCAATCACCGCGGTTGCTGTTATGTTTTGCTGGGATCAACTTGTCTGTTGGGAACTAGCCTGTTGGACAACCAAAATTCGATCAAAAATCATCCTCTGTTGGACAACCAAAGTTGATCCCAAAACATCCTCCATTATTTCCAGGCAAACGGTTGTTTAATCCGAATAAACATGTAGCTGCCACAGAGCGATATTAACAACAAATGATTAAGCAGGGCACTTAAATAAAATAATAGGGCAGCAGGGCTTGTTTGGGATTCACAAGAGTACGCTTTCAGACCGTTAATAAACATTTTCTTTTGTCAACTATAGTTTATAATAAATTACCATGTAAATACATGTTCTGTTTCTAAGCGCGATTTTTCTGAATCATTTCAAAAACAGATTTAGTAATTATTCACCTCTGAATAAAGTCATGAAACATTTATGGATTATGCACAATATTGCAAAGGATTATGCACAATATTGCAATTTCAAATTGCTGTTTTCATTTTGAGAAGGTATGTTTATCAGTGTTCAATGCTACAGTTGTTATTTTTGTTCACCACACTGGATTTATCTAGTATTGAAGTCTGCACATATAGACTGTATAAGCCTGGCCTGAAAATGTGGAGGCACTTGCAATACAAAATAATTTATTGATTTAAGAGATCCTTTATTAAAGAACTACACGCAAATATTATTTGGCATTATGGTATATGATTATTTGGCATAACAGATTAGTCACTCTTGCTGAATAATGATTGATAGGCTAATGTTATATGCTGTTAAGTGACACTGACTATGCAATACCTGACTACGTAATTATACAAAGTCCCATTAAATCTGTGCCTTTTGGGCATAAGTGACCAACACGTGAATATAGAATCAAAGGACTTATCTTAAAGTAACTAAGTAACGTAACGCCTTACATTCTGCAGCAAGTAACTAAGTAACATAACTAGTTACTTTATGGGAATTGTAACTAGTAACTGTAATTCATTTAAAAAAAGTAACTAATTAACATTCCCCAACACTGGTGCCCATATACAGGGTTGGGTAGGTTACTTTTTAAATGTAATCCGTTACAGTTACACGTTACCTGTCCCCATATGTAATCAGTAACGCAGACCTGGGCAAGATAAGGCCCCCAGGCCGGATCCGGCCAGTTGAGTAATTCTATCCAGCCCGCGATACATCCAAAACTTCTAAAATAATACAAAATAAAAAATACCTGATGAGGTCCGCAGATTACGTTAGTTTATTTACTGCTGCATATTTATTTATTTTCAAATTAACAGTCCCGTGGCACTCCCAGTAATAAGTACAGCAGTATCATACTGTCTGTTTAAAATACCTTTAAGTTGAAACAAGGTATTTGAGTTGCTATGATATGTAGGGACCAGCACCACAATCCACGCGCAGAAGTTATCATTTGTACGTACTATACGCAATTGATGGCTAGCGATCTCTGGAAATGAGCCTTTGAAAAGTTGATAACGAAAGCAGGGTATTTAAAAAAGAATTGGACAGGAAAATATTTATTTGTAGATGTCACAGGTATAAAGCAACTTGCTTAATATGTTAAGCTAACGTCGCAGTTTTTAAAGAGTACAATTTGCAGAGGCACTTCCAGAGCGAGCATGCGGAGAAACCCAAAAACTGTTACCCAATGCTACAATTCAACAAGTCCAAGCGCAGATGCAGCCTCACTGATTAATATCTTGCAGCAGTACCGCACACTGCTTCAACAGAACCGCACATTGCTTCAACAGTACCGCACACTGCTTCAACAGAAATGACTCCTAACTTCACCTCACTTGTCAACGTCCATACGAGGCTCTCCTGTTCATATTGAGTGAGGAGCCCTAAAAGTTGATTTTTGAAGCACGTAGTACAAAAAATATATTGTATGAAGTTAGACGACAGCAATTATACCAACATTTGCTTTAAGTGAAAATCTTCAGAAGTGATTTCATACACTTATGGCTGCCCTAATAACTATTATACCTTTATAACTGTTATACACTATACCTTATGTAATAAACTTACTCTGTTGAGCTGAAAGTTAAGTTTTAAGGCAAATATGTGTTGCAACATTTCTGTTGAGTAATAACCCTAAAAAGGGATTTTTTAGGCCTTTGCCTGCCATAATAACAGTTGTTAACAGAAAATAATAAAAAAAAACATTGTTAAAGTAAATTAAGTTTGGTTATGAAAACGTTGTTGCATGGAAAATAAATATGCATAAATATAATATGCAAGTTAACAGAGTTAGCTATGTTGTGTGTTTTTTAGGCATGTTGGTTAAAAAAGTAATTTGGCCCACGATGCACTCTGGCATTTTCTGTGTGACCACCCAGTGAAAAATATTGCTCACCCCTGCAGTAACGTACCTTTTTGATTACTCAAACTCAGTAACGTAATCTGATTACTTTGAATTACTTTTAGATTACTTTCATTTTAAGAGGCATTAGAAAACGCGTTTACAATCGTGAACACCCGCACACAAATACGTTTTACTAGCGCGAACGTAACCTGCAGTTATTAGGGCTACCAGCGATGGATTTTCAAAATGTAAATGCAAGAAATAAACTGTGACTATACACCTGCACTCTTAGCTTAAAGTCAAAGTCGTCAGCAGCTAATGCTAACCTATGAACACAATTGTCTGAGATGCAAAGCCCTGGCCAGGCTACACACGTCCTACTTTTCTAAACTAATTGATGAAAACAAAATGAACCTTAAATATCTCTTCAGCAAGCTAGCCAGCCAGCCTCACAGAGAAGCAGGCTCCAGCCTACCATTGTCATTATGATAAAAACATGTCACAATGTTTTAATGACATTTTTATGACAACATTTCTTCAATTAGAACAATGTCTGTATTTGGCACCCACCCTACTGGATTCTGAGACCACAGGTACTCTGAACTTTTTTTACACGCATGATTTACGGTTTTACACCATTTCTGGTTATACACTGAAACAGCACTAGTAAAAGTAGTTAATGATATAATGTGGTCAACTGATCATAGCCATGAATCTATTCTTATTATTTTATATTTTAAACTATTGATCACGCTATCCCCAAGCTATTCTTACAGGAGACATGGTTGGTCTACGATGACGACAACATTCGTCTAGCTCTGAAATTCTGAAAATACAGAACTTATGCTAATGGGCCACATAAAAAAGGTAAAAACAAAGTAACAGACTCCACTCTCAACATTGACTCCACTCTCAATTTTTGCTTTGTGGCAAGGCACATTATCCTGCTGAATGATGCCAATGCCATCAGGGACTACCGGTGCCATGAAAGGGTGCACATGGACTGCAACAATGCTTAGGTAGGTGGTACGTGTCAAAGTAACATCCAAATGAATGGCAGGACCCATGGTTTCTCAGCAGAAAATTGCCATCAAACTGCCTCTGCCGGCTTGCCTTCTTCCAATAGTGCATCCTGGTGCCATGTGTTCTCCAGGTAAGCGACGCAAATGCACCCGGCCATCCATGTGATGTAAAAGAAAACGTGATTCATCAGACCAGGCCACCTTCTTTCATTGTGCTGTGGTCCAGTTCTGATGCTCACGTGCCCATTGTAGGCGCTTTCGGCAGTGGACCCTGACTGGTCTGCAGCTATGCAGCCCCATACGCAACAAACTGCGATGTACTGTGTGTTCTGACACCTATCTATCAGTACCAGCATTAACATTTTCAGCAATTTGACCTACAGTAGCTCATCTGTTGGATCGGACCACACAGGCCAGCCTTCACTCCCCACGTGCAACAATGAGCCTTGGCCGCACATTGACCCTGTCGCCGGTTCACGGCTTTTCCTTCCTTGGACCACTTTGGATAGGTACTGACCACTACAGATCAGGAACACCCCACAAGGGTTGCAGTTTTGGAGATGCTATGACCCAGGTGTCTAGCAATCACAATTTGGCCTTTGTCAAAGTTGCTCACATCCTTACGCTTGCCCATTTTTCCTGCTTCTAACACATCAACTTTGAGGACAGAATGTTCACTTGCTGCCTAATATATCCCACCCACTGACAGGTGCCATGATAACAAGATTATCAGTGTTATTCACTTCAACTGTCAGTGGTCATAATGTTATGTCTGTTCAGTGTACTTCTTAATTCCATAATGATAAGTGTGAAAATAGTTTATGGGAGCTGTACACAATATCACATTGGAATATATCGGACCGTTAAGCTTACAATGTTGATATAGCTTACTACGATTTAACATTTCTAGCACAGCATTGTGCACGGTATGAATATGCGTGACATTTCCAAAATGTAATTAACAAGTAGGAAATGTGTGCTGTACACACGTTATTCAGTTTGAAATGTAAGAAACGAGGGGAGTACAGAAGATTCAAAAACATAGAGATAGTTGACAAATTAAGGTTTAGGCCTTCCCACTTCTGCTACCCAGGCACCACACCGCGGTCTTTACCTGCACGTATACAGGTGCTGGTCATATAATTAGAATATCATCAAAAAGTTGATTTATTTCAGTAATTCCATTCAAAAAGTGAAACCTGTATAATGTATACATTCATTCCACACAGACTGATATATTTCAAGTGTTTATTCCTTTTAATTTTGATGGTTATAACTGACAACTAATGAAAACCCCAAATTCAGTATCTCAGAAAATTAGAATATCGTGAAAAGGTTCAATATTGAAGACACCTGGTGCCACACTCTAATCAGCTAATTAACTCAAAACACCTGCAAAGGCCTTTAAATGGTCTCTCAGTCTAGTTCTGTAGGCTACACAATCATGGGGAAGACTGCTGACTTGACAG
>JACXGI010005139.1:0-48860 GCA_016801175.1 Esox masquinongy | reverse complement strand
TTCTTGGTGACTATGGTCCCAGCTGCCTTGAGATCATTGACAAGATCCTCCCGTGTAGTTCTGGGCTGATTCCTCACCGTTCTCATGATCATTGCAACTCCACGAGGTGAGATCTTGCATGGAGCCCCAGACCGAGGGAGATTGACAGTTCTTTTGTGTTTCTTCCATTTGCGAATAATCACACCAACTGTTGTCACCTCACCAAGCTGCTTGGCAATGGTCTTGTAGCCCATTCCAGCCTTATGTAGGTCTACAATCTTGTCCCTGACATCCTTGGACAGCTCTTTGGTCTTGGCCATGATGGAGAGTTTGGAATCTGATTGATTGATTGCTTCTGTGGACAGGTGTCTTTTATACAGGTAACAAGCTGAGAATAGGAGCACTCCATTTAAGTGTGCTCCTAATTTCATTTTGTTACCTGTATAAAAGACACCTGAGAGCCAAAAATCTTTCTGATTGAAAGGGGATGAAATACTTATTTCACTCATTAAAATGCAAACCAATTTATAACATTTTTGACATGCGTTTTTCTGGATTTTTTTGTTATTCTCTCTCACTGTTCAAATAAACCTACCATTAAAATTATAGACTGATAATTTCTTTGTCAGTGGGCAAATGTACAAAATCAGCAAGGGATCAAATATTTTTTTTCCTCACTGTACAACACCTCACTGGAGACATGCTGCATCCCTGCCTGTTTCAAGTCCTCCATCATCCAAGTCCCCAAAAAGCCAAGGATCACAGGACTTAACAACTACAGACCAGTCACCCTGACCTCTGTGGTTATGAAGTCATTTGAGCACCTTTTGCTGTCCCACCTCAAGACCATCACCAACCTCCTACTAGACCCACTGCAGTTTGCCTACAGAGCCAACAGGTCTGTGGACGACGCTGTCAACATGGCTCTTCACTTCATCCTCCAGCATCTGGATTCCCCTGGAACCTACGCAAGAATCTTGTTTGTGGACTTCAGTTCCGCATTCAACACCATAATTCCTGCTTGGCTCCAAGACAAGCTATCCCAACTGGGAGTGCCCGAGTCCACATGCAGTTGGATTACAGCCTTACTGTCCAACAGGAGACAGCACGTGAGGCTAGGGACGCACCTGTCTGACCCCCAGACCATCAGCACCAGCTCCCCTGAAGGCTGCGTCCTGTCCCCCCTACTCTTATCCCTGTACACGAACAGCTGCACCTCCAGTCATTACTCTGTCAAGCTCCTCAAGTTCACGAATAAAACCACCCTTATCCAACATATTTCTGATGGAGATGCGTCTGCCTACATGTGGGAGATTAACCATCTGGTGACCTGGTGCAGGCAGAACAACCTGGAGCTCAACACCATAAAGACAGTGGAGATGACATGGACTTCAGGAGAAACCCAGCTGCCCCCCCATCGCCCTGGGTGACTCCCCAGTCAACTCTGTCCTTTCGCTTTCTGGGCACCATCATCGCACACGACCTCAGTGGGAGCTGAGCATCACCTCGCTAATATAGAAAGCTCAGCAGAGGACGTACTTCCTATGGCAGCTGAAAACATTTCACCTGCCAAAGACCATGATGGGGCATTTCCACACTGCCATCATAGAGTCCATCCTGACCTCCATCACAGTCTGGTACGCTGCAGCCAATGCCAAGGACAAGGGCAGGCTGCAGCACATCATCCGCTCTGCAGAAAGGGTGATTGGCTGTAATCTGCTGTCTCTACAATACCTACACACCTCCAGGATGCAGAGGCGAGCGGCAAAGATTGGGGCTGATCCCTCTCATCCTGGAAATGGACTATTCAGAACTCTTCCCTCTGGCAGAAGCTGAGGTCTATCAGGGTCAAAACTTCTCGCCACAAGAAAAGTTTCTTTCCTACAGCAGTTGGCCTCAAGAACATGCCCCCAAAGCCAAACTGACTATAGCCCGCTCCCCACATACACAACCCTCAACTGGACAAATCTATAGCTCCTCCCCACATACAGTACATTATACACACAGCACTCAACTGGACAAAATCTACAACCCCTCCCCACATACACACACAACCCTCAACTGGAAAAATCTATACCACCTCCCCACATACACACACATCCCTCAACTGGACAATTCTTGCGCTTTACATATTTTTTAGTATATTTTTTTGTAATTTATTAATGCTCAGTCTACTGGTTTTATGCTCAGTCCACTATTCTTATTTGTTTTTATTTCTTTTGTACAAAATTGCTGTACCAACGGACCAGAACAAATTTGTTTGTTTTGTAACTTGGCAATAAAACTCTTTCTGATTCTGATTCAAACAAATTAAGGGAACACTTAAATCACACATCGGGTCATGATGAACAAAAGAAATTAAAAATCAAAATCTTTACTGTACATTGTGTAATGCGTTGTGTCTTGGGGGATCTCCTCCTAGACCTGGATCGGGGCATGCACGTCAGAGGCTGCAGTTCCCCTTCTCCAGTCATATTTGCACAATGGAAGGACGGCATTATTTTTCTTTTATTTGTACAAGTCACTGTATAACCATCGAAAACACAATATCACATCATGTTCTCGCACAAATAACAATGTTTAGCTTCTGCACACTACTCAACTAGTGCAGACCCTCTCATTATTGCCTTGACGAGAGGTTCACACACAATAACTCTACGTGGCCTAGACACAGGAATTACTAGGACTTACATGTACGAATAACAATGTTAAGCTTCTACACACTACTCAACTATTGCGGACTCTTATTATTGCCTGAAGAGTGGTTCACACATGTAATTACTTTATGTGGCCTAGACACGGGAATAACTAGGTCTTCTTTTTGACTACCTAAGCTATTGATTTGATGCGTTTATATGTAGTTTTACGACTCACTGTTCAGTTGTTTTCAGCAACCTGTACTGCTTCCTTGCGATTGCAAAATGAGCCCCTTTAGCTCCACAGTCAATTTTGAAAACAACTTCGTGATTTTCAGTAGAATCCGTAGACCTCATCCATCCGGGGCGCTACACCATGTGTTGGAATATATCGTTCGTATAGTGGTTACCTTAGTAAGAACGTACTTGGTCAAAAATCAAGGGAGAAAAAGATACTTTATTAAAAGCACCGCTGCAGAGTTGTCTGATGTTACTACATGTTCAATCGATCTCATTGTGAAGATGGTTGCTAGCGGTTATATACATTGAAGGGCGTGTCTACCTAGCACAGATCATATTTCCACAAGAACCCCATGCCAAATGGCTGAGGTTGGCAGAGCGTGACCTACAGAAAGAGAATCTAAACACAGATGTTTCTGTTGTTCTCATTATCTAGGCACATTTAACTTTCAATAAAACACAACAACTCCTGGTTGTGTTGCAGATCAAGACGATACCTGACGATTTCAGCTGCCACAGTGCTGACACCTCCCCCCTCCCCCGTGTTGTCCCTGTCGCTGTCCATCTGGTCATGCTTCCGACCTGGACTAAGTTTAAATAGACTCTGGACTCAGCCCACATGTATTTATTAATTATTACAATTTGTACTCTTAATATGTTCACCCGGCACAGCCAGAAGAGGACTGGCCACCCCTCTGAGCCTGGGACCTCTCTAGGTTTCTTCCTAAATTTCGGCCTCTTAGGGAATTTTTCCTAGCCACTGTAATTCAACACTACTGTTGTTTGCTCCTTGGGGTTTAAGGCCGGGTGTTTTGTAAGAGCACTTTGTGACAACTGCTGATGTAAAAAGGGCTTTATAAATAAATTTGATTGATTGATTGATTGCACTGCTCCTTTCTAGGTATCAACTGTTCGTACAAGAATGCTCTGACTCACACTCTCAAGTGGGTCTCTTTGTACCTCACAATACCTGCAGAATTACTTGGAAGTGCTGAAATTCTGTGTGTAGCCACCAACACAGTGTGACCCCAAATTGTCACCTACAATAGATATTATTGTTTCTCAAACCACATGACCAGAAGGGGTCACAAATCCATGTTCTTCAAGCTGTCTCAAGTCTTACAAAATTCTAGAAAACAAGAGACAGACTTGAAAACCAAAGGATTTCAAGTCTGTCTCTTTGCACAACAGATGTAACTGCATAATGTTAATACTGGAACGATGGAATCGCTCAAAGTCAGCATGTGTGAAGTATCCTCCCACAATTTTTTATTTTCTCCTGGATGATCCAACTGGGTTGACAACTTGAAACGCATCCTGATACAAGATCAATTTCAAGACGATGTCACTGCTTGCAGAAACAGCTCATTTGATTTGAAGATGGAGCCATCACAAATATCACTTAAGATGCCAGCAGAAACTAAACCAATTTTGAGACTTGCCACGCAACAGGATCTCTTAGAATAGCTCTTAAAGTGTCAGACAGGGGTATGTATTGTGCATAAATGTCTCTTCTATGTTCATCTGTGCCCAGGTAAACATTTTCTGGGTTCATATAGGCAAAGTTCTTCTGAAAATACAGCCTTCTGGTATGTTCAGTGGAGAGATCAGAAGTACATGCAGCAAGCAAATCAGTTTCCTGAAGACTCTGAAAAACTTAATCAATCTTGGTATCTGACATGTTAGTATTAACTCTAAGTGTCTCTTTTTAGTCATGTCTTTCGTGTACTGATGACAAATGTAATTCAAACCATCAATCTCTTCGACAATCACTTGAATAATTGACAAAGGAACAAGATACTTTGCCTAGAGTTGCCTGTAATACAGGCACAGATTTTTCATGTACAGAGACCTAATATCAATACCTTCTGTAAGACTGATTTTCACTTTGGTCCATTCCAGTTTCATTGGGCTCAATCTGAGAGGACACAGATGGCTCAGAGTATGTGACTCTAGAATTTACATCAGTTTCATGTTTTATGTGTTCTTGAAACATGGGATGGAAATGATGACTTCACTTTAAACGCTTTGTTACAATTGCTGAATGGGCAATGTACTAACTCATTCTTACTCAAATGTACCTTTAGGTGTGCAAGCAGATCTCTCAGATGTATGCATTGCTTCTTAAAATTAACAATCACATATAAATGACCTTTGTGTGTCATCCAACTGTGAAACAGGGCTGTTTTGGAAATGATAGACATGAGCTTTTAAGGCAGTGTACTTAGTGAATTTTTGTTGGCAGTCTGAAAAGCAACATGGATAGTAACTATTTGCCTCATGTCTTTGCAGAAACTGAAGATCAACATAGCATTTGATATTTTTCAGGGACATACCACATGAGCCGCATGTAAACTTTGGCATAACATACAGTATGCCATTGTAGATGACAAATCTCAACTACTCTACCCAGCACAAAAGGAAAATAAAAACTAAAACAAGCCTAAGAACTAATAATAGTTATATTATAACTCTACAAGTAATACCTGCACTCTGAATTCTGAAAGTAAAAGTTCTACAGACCCACGGTGCAGTCACAAACCGCCTCAAACTAAGGTTGCATGTGTGATATGTGATATACCAAATACTGTGGTCAACCAACACTCTTGGTCGTCGAAGGCAAGACGTGTTCTGAAGAGTGGTCGCTGAGTTAGTATCGTCACCTGTATAGTTAGTGCGAAAAAATACTTCACACGCAATTGTAGTCATCTGTATGTACTTGAAATCCAGCAAACAACTCAGCTGTAATGTCTGCTCCGCGTGGCACGACAGCTCTCCCTCCTCTCCGACGCTCCACCTCACCAGTGTACTAACCACTGGCTGGAGATTGATGGCAGCAGCACTCCCCGAGAACGCACCTGTTCCCCATCACTAATCAGGTGTGTTTATGTCTTTGTATGCCTAGATACCCTGAGGTGCTGTTGCTTACCTTTTTCAACTCTAGTTACGGATAATACTTTCAAGATAAATATTGACCGTTATGGTTATATTGCGACTATTTCTTGTGGATTTTCGATGTACGCACCCGGGCATGCTTTTTGGGTCAGGATAGACAGAAACTTAGCTGGCTACAACATTCAGGGTAAGCCTAAACTAAAACTGTTTACGGTTATACAGTATTGCGACTATATTCTCTCGTCTTTTCACTTAATGAAAAAGTTATCGTCACCTTTATTGATAGTTATTTTGTATTCATGTAATTCACGAATGAAAGAAAAAAGAACATTGTTATGAAATGAAATAGCTTTGGCAGGGTGAAGTGCAGCCTCACTTGCAATTGCTAAATTCTTATGACTATTCCAGTAAGTTAGTAGATACTGGTAAAGCCTATTACTGGCTAATACGCTGTTAAAATGGCCAGTGGCAAACGCCAGTTCATAGACGCTTGTGGTGGAGGTAAAATTAGTAAGAAACATCAGTCAGTTTAACACAATGCTTAACACAATTTTTTTATTCCTATTGTTTGTATTTTGTTACTTCCATAGATTTTTAGTCTTTTTTATACAGTTTATACTGTTTTATTTTTTTGTCCTTTCTTAGTTTTTGCACTAACTTCTCAATTCCAATTTGCTCCTTACACTATTCCCTGTTTGTTTTTTGAACTACTTTTAAATGGTGTGTTGTATATTTCTATTCCCGTTGTTATTATTTTGTTTTATCTATAGATTTTTAGTCTTTCATACAGTTTCTACTATGTTCTACTTCCTGTTGTTTTCATTCTGTTTCATTGTTTCATACACATTTTCACTCTTTTTTGTACAGTTTCTATGGTGTTCTACGTCCTGTTGTTTTTATTATTTAATTGTTTAGTAAATATCTGCTTCCCTCTATGCTCATTGTCCTTTGCCTCATACATCTCCCCATATAGTGTGATATGTTGAACAATGACATCTACGTTGTCAATAATACAATGCTTCACAAAAACATCTTGCCCTCAATGTATATCTGACACAGTCTCATTCTGTTAGAGCACCCCACCAGACCATTTTCCTATACTCACCATGTTGGAGGACCCCGTCCATTGTTGCTGTGCAACTATAATTCTACTTGGTACGTATGTTGACAACGACCATAAGAGAAAAAATAACTGCAAGGATTTTTTTATCAACCACACGGTGGCGCTTTTGAGGTTTTTCACATTAGCAAGGTCACCATACTCGCCCCGTTTGAGATACAGACTTGAAAAGAGGTAGATAAGTCCACCTCCTCATAAGGAACATATTTGCCATTGGGACTCACCTTTGCTTTAAGGGTTTGCCGGCCATTTTGAATTTGTGAAAAACACTTTAAAAGCATCTCCTCTGGCACCTAAGAACCGATCTTCACGTACCTTCATATTTGGCATCTATGGACAAATGGTCTTCAAAAGTTATATCAATCAGGCCAGTATCTTAAAAAACATTGCAGATGAACATGTGGAGGGGCGTGGTTTTGCACATATACAGACATCTCCAACAAGGATAATGGTATAATAATTCTACTTGGTGCATACGTTAACAAAGATGATACGACAATAATGACTGCAAAGATTTTATCAACCACACGGTGGCGCTATTTAGGTTTCTCACATTTGCATGCTCAACACGATCACCATGTTTAAAATAAAATCTTGTAAAGAGGCATATAAGTCCATCTCCTCCCAAGGAACATATTTGCAATTGGGACCCATTAAGTCGGGCGTAATGGTTTTTCAGCAATTCTGAATTTGTGAAAAATGCATCAAACGCTAGTTCTATAGCATCAAATGACAGATTTAAACCTTTTCACAAGTTTTAAAATATCGCTGAAGGCCCCTCAGCGTGATTTCTTAATGCACATTATTTCAGTATGCACTGACAATTCCAGAATTGCATATTATGACAACAAAAACTGCCATCACAGCATCCCATAATCACATCGTTGCTTATTAGATATGGAACAGTATTCTGATTTTGACTGGTTAAAATTATATTTTGAGCAGTAGTACTGTTAAAGAATATAATGAAAAAAAAGAATATATATTTTCCTGAGAATCACTCCACTTGTTGTATCAACAAAACATATGTTAACTATCAGACAATGGTTTGTGTGTTAATAATGCCTTTATTTACGTGGTTATTCAAAATTTCACTAAAGCTTGTGAAAAATAATTAATTCCGATTCTTGCATATTTAGTAATGGACAAATACGATCGGTGAAAAACACCTTTATGAAGGTTACGTTGAACTTGTTTGGCTAATTACTGTCTATGTACGAAGTGATTTTTGTTTTCATTCCACTGAATTCTGGGACCAAATGTCACTGCGACCAAAGATGGTTGAACAAGACGATTCACCAATCTGACCGGAAGTCATTGGGGGCTAAAGAGGATGTGGAAAATATTTTGTTGCTAGATGTAGCACACCATTCCACATGATTAAACAGGTTTGACTTACTCTACACACTCTCCTGAACATTTCCTACATTGCTTTCTATGTGGAACATTCAATAGTTTTTGATCTATGAGGCAATACGTATTCCACATTCAGTCATTTGCATTGTTTGAATTATGACCTTGGAATGTGTTTTAATACCCACTTTTTTTATATTACTCTTGAATATGATAAAATATGAGTTATTGTCAATGTTTTGAGAGGTAAATATTCTTAAACAATGAATAAACTCAATTTATATCAGTTTTGAAGTAATTTGTTGGCCTCCTTTATTTTGAAATGTTCCTAATTTTCGTGACCCGGAAGTGTTTTTTTTAATGTTGCTCACAAGACGCTGATATGATTAGCACCTGTATCTGACTTTGTTTGATAAACAAACTTTAGCAGACAAATTGCAAATCGTGAAATACCACGTGTGACAGACCAGAGATCATGTAATGTTAAGTTGATCAGTCTTTTTTCTGTACTGGAAGGCAAGTAAGGTAGGTAATGTTCTAGTCTATAATCTGTCATTTGCAACAGCAATAAAACTAAATATAATGCAACTGAACAAAATAGTAAGGTAGACGATAATTGGTAACGGGGTTGTATTTTTTAACTACGTCTGAAATTTGAAATTTCAGAAATGATAATTAATGACATGACAGTTAACATTTTGTGGCTAATAATCACAAAACATTGACGACTTGATAAAATTATTATTCAGTACAAGAACATATTTTTCAAAACTGCTGCTTACCAGAGGCCTTTTTTGCTGGCCTAGTGATGTCAGAATCAAATTTTTTTTTTTTATAATTGAATATTTATTCCCATCAGTCTGCTGACGTAGTTTCATTGCTATTCTCTCTCTCAGTAGCGCTGTTTCCAGTGCAGCTCAGATAAATCAAAGCTTTTATCCAATCAGATTTTCCACATGTCTCCGGGTGAAAATCTACCCTGAAGCCTATAGAATTTCGAGTGAATCCCATCTTCTTTTGACACAAATGGGGAGGATGTTGTTGATTGTCATATTCCTTAACTAATCAGATTTCAAGTTTGCCACGTTAAGCACATTCTTTGACACGCAGCAGCCTTCTAGCTTGCCTAGTCACCTATGTGTGCATTTTTCAGGTGGTGTGATCGGAGAGCCAGCTCACATACAAGGTTCAGGGAAGAAAGAGGTTGATCAAGTCTCTGAATCCCCTTAGTTCAATGCGACGCCTGATACGCCACACAACACTTGGCCCAAAAAAACTTGTCCCACAGACATTTGCATGTATCAATGCTCATAACTCAGTCCTAAAAAAAATAAATAAAACATACTACAATAACATTACCAACATATATCAAGGCTCATCTCTGCAAAACAAGAAGAGATTGGGAACGGCTCCTAAACAAAATGTTTGAACCCCTCAGAAATGGTTTCTGAACCATGGATTCTATCAGTCTGTTCACTGATTTCACTACTCTCCCTGCACGTGTTCTAACATGACCATCAGCTACGGTGTGTGTGTGCGGGTCAGAGTGAACCAAGGCGCCAGCATGTGGTGAGTGTGAAGTATCTGATCGTGGTGCAGGTGAAATGGATGGGCAGTCAGCAATGGGACCAACAGGACTGTGCACTGGACTAGACTGGTCCAGCTCCTCTGAATCAGCCGACTCAGATTCAGGTGGGACTTCAGGTGACAAAACTGCAAGACTCTCACCTTCTCTGGAATTTGACAAGTTCTGTGCACTGTCATCTTGAGTCAACAACCCAGACACTGAGGCTGTATCATCACCAAAGTCACAGTCCTCCTGATCAGACTCCTTGCTGGTCAAGGATTGATCATTTGCATGGGCATCCTGGCTCTCATCCATCCCAGAGAGTGGCAAGAAGTTAACTTCCAACAAAAGATTCCTGTGCACAACTCTTGTGTGTCCCTCTGCATCCTGTATTTTGTAGACATGGATATTGGGATTTGCACCAACAACTGTGCACACTCCATCCTCCCATTTGTCGGCCAACTTCCTCTTCCCTCGTTGTCCTTTATTTGCTACCAAAACACGATCGCCCACAGAGAGGTAGGCACCCTTGACACGTTTGTTATATTGCCGGGCCTGGTGTTGTTGCTCAGTGGAGGAATGTTTCTGGGCAATCTCCATAGCACTTTTGAAGCAGGAAAGCAGGGACTTGGCATATGAGTCATAGTCAACAACTCCTGGGTCATTCAAAACCCGCTTAAACAGAATATCCACCGGCAATCTAGGTACACGCCCAAACATCAAGAAGAAGGGCGCATAACCCGTAGTCTCATGAACGCTGGCGTTATAGGCAAACGTGAGGGTCTGAATTTGTTGTGGCCACTGGCGTTTTTCCTTAAGGGGAAGGGTACGGAGCATGTTACCCAAATTGCGATTGAATCGCTCTGTTCCCCCATTGCCCATGGGGTGGGTAGGCTGTCGTGTGAGACTTTGCAACACCGGCCAGACTCTGCAATCAAGTTGCTCTCAACATTGGTGCCCTGATCGGAATGCATCCTCTCAGGGAAACCGTAAACACAGAACACGTTGTCCCAGAGCTTTTTGGCGACTTGCTTTGCCGTCTGATTGGCACAAGGGAATGCATGGGCAAATTTGGTGAAATGGTCGGTGACCACTAGGACATCCACAGAACGTTGCTTACTGCCCTCCGCCGACCAAAAATTCATGCACACCAACTCCATCGGGGCAGAGCTCTTGATGCTTTCTAGGGGTGCACAAGTAGCAGGTTCCGGTGACTTCCCAAACACACATCTCCGACAGCATCTGACATGTGCCCTCACATCCCTCTCCATATTAGGCCAGTAAAATCGCTGCCTTGCCAGTGAGAGATTACGGTCCTGACCTTGATGACCTGCCAGATCGTGAATGCCCAACGTCTTTTCCTTTAGACCCAGAGGCAACACATATTGAGATCGTCTCTGCTTGGACACGGGATCCCTGGTCACCCGATACAACATCCCGTCATGGACTTCTAACTTGTCCCATTGCTTGAACAATCTGAGGACCTTCGAATCAGTGCCATGCCTTTCACGCCTAGATGGTCGCTTCCTGGCTGCAATGAAAGGCAGCACCTTAGAGATGCTGGGGTCTTGCTCTTGACTCAGCTGCAGCTCCTGAGCGGAGAACATGGGCGTAACATCCTGACCACTCGACAGCTGCTGGATGTGTTGGGGCAGACAGAGTGCCCTGGATTCCACCGCATCAATCCAGTCACAGTGTGCAGACAAAGAGCCCTGATCTCGGCTGAATCACACGCCACTTTGGATGTTGGATGGTCCCCTGATCTGTAGCTGTGAGACTGGCAGCTGACCCTGAAAACATCCTGCACAGAATCCTACACTATCCCATTAGCTTCCTGAATCAGGGTGGGATATGGTTCCCTCAGCAGTCTCTGACAAATGGGCTTTGCGAAGAGGTCGTGACTCAAGGTATCAGCCACCACATTTCTTTTCCCGGGCAGGTGTTTGATATCAAAGGAGTAAGACGCAAGCTTAGAGACCCAGCGGATTTCACATGCGTCAAGCTTCGGCTTTGTTAGAAGATAAGTCAGTGGATTATTATCCGTCCAAACAGTGAAACTACGGCCTTTTAGCCAGTGGCTGAACTTTTCACATACACTCCACTTCAAAGCCAAGAACTCCAGTCTGTGAGCTGGATACTTCAGTTGTGACGTACTGAGGGTCTTGCTTGCAAAAGCAACTGGTCTGGCCTTGGACCCTCCTCGTGGCACTTGAGAGAGCACCGCTCCAAGTCCGTCCAATGAAGCATCGACTGACAGAATAAATGGCTCGTCAAGGTTCGGATAGGCCAGCACAACACATTCCAACAGCATGGTCTTCAACTGGTCAAAAGCGGTTCCACATTCCGCCGACCAGTCTGCAGGGGTAAGCTTGCAATAGGCACCTAGAGGCTTCTTATCTCTAGCTGACCGTCCCCGTCTCTTCTGTCCAGCCATAAGTGCGAACAAAAGCTTCGCAATGGAGGAACAGTTGGGATGAAATGTAAAATACCATGCCAAGGAATGATTTGATTCTCCGGAAAGTAGGCGTGCACTCATCGTCCTCCATAAGGTCTCGTACTGTCATCTTGGTGATGACCTCCACCTTTGCAGGATCAACAGCCACACCCTCACCATTAATGACATGTCCAAGGAATACGACTTGTTTTCGAAGCAGATGGCACTTCTTCGGGGCCAGTTTCAAGTTATTCTCTCGCAACCTCTGGAACACGGTGCGGAGTCTGGACAGGGCCTCATCCTCTGACGATGCAAAGACAAGAAGATCGTCAAGATAACACAGGAGTTTTGTGAAGTTCATGTCCCCAAAGATCCCAATCATCATCCTCACGAAGGATGCTGGACTGTTACACAGTCCCTGTGGCATGCGATTATATTCATGCAGTCCAAGGGGGGTTGTGAAAGCTGTGTACTTCTTGTCGTCCTCGTGCACTGGGATTGTAGAAGCCAGAAGTGAGGTCCATCGTGCTAAAGAGGCAATTGCCAGCAAGAGCAGCCAGACAGTCAGGCTGATGTGGCAAGGGATGGGCGTCCTTTAAGGTTTGGGCATTCAGCCACCTGAAATCAGTGCAAATCTGCAACCCCGTCTTTCTTCCACACCATCAACAGTGGCGAAGCATACTCGCTTGAGGACTTCCTGATAATCCCCTGTTCCTCCATATCAGTGAAAACCTGCCTCAACTTCTGATAGTGGGCAGGAGGGACCCTCCTGTATGGCAAGCGAAAAGGGCGATCGTCGGTGACATGAATGCGGTGCGTGTATCCCTTGACCTCACCACAGTCCAATGAGTGCTTGGAGAAGATGTCTTGGTATTCAATTAATTGCTGTGTGAGCCTAGACTTACAGTCTTCACTGACCTGACATGTGACTACGTCAACGTCACTTAGGCCCAACTCAGACAGGCTTTTAGCCAGCTAATCAGCAAAATAAGCACCGGGCGAGGTGTCAGGTTGCTGTTGCAGTGTGTCATGTTTCTCCGTATGAGATTGCTGTCTCTCAATGTCAGGTTGTTTGCTGTCTGCATCTGGTTGTCACATGTAGACCCTGAGAAGCTGCTAGATCCTCGATTGCCAAGCATGGAAACACATCAGCCAATTTGCAGTTTCTCTTTAGTGTGATAGCTTTGTCAGATGGGTTCAGAACTGTTATTGGCACCCATCTATCGCCCCAGAGAGGTGTGACAAGACGGCCCACTAGAACACCTCGTGGCATGGCTTTGGAGTTGGTTGGCTCTACGACAACGGTGCTTCCAGGTGACATCGGCACGCTAGCAGGGAGTCTATCCCAAACCATGTGTTCATGCCTGGGTAGGAGTGTCACTGCTTGGGTGAGCTTGACAGTGCCTATTTTATCAGGAACCTCACTCCCTCTCCAGCGCTTGACATTGGTGAACATCGACATTGGTGAACAACTGTTCAACATCGGGATCAGACTGATGTTCAGGTCTGGATGCCATGTTCCAATAGTCATTATCACCCTTCAGAACACAGATCACGTGTTTGAAGACATTTGAGCCAAAGATGAGATCATCATGCTGACCAGGCACAACAAAGGTAGGTACGACACAGCGAGCACCGTAAAGCTCCACTTCCAAATCATAAAAACCCTCAGGTCGAGTCTGCAGACCACCACAGCCAATCAAAACGATATTTTCTTCAGGGTGCTGCTTCTCAGGCAAAACACCAGCAGAGCCGAGCATCTCTACCGCATGTTCGCTAATGCTACATGCCATAGAGCCAGAGTCCAACATGCCTTTGAGCTGCACACTGTGATTGACAAGGACAGTAGCATAAAACAACTCACTGAAAGCTTCGATCTTCTGTGTGGCTTGAATGACTATTCGGGTCCCCATAGGCACCTTGGCACAGCAGTTCTCATATAAACGAGCTGGGTCGTGTGTATCAGGGAGGGATTCATCCACAATACCCACACCACCCCTCCTAGGATGTGGGTTTTCTATTTTAACTGTAGGGTCTGTCCACCAGTGCTGTTGGCAGGTTGAGAGCGGTGCTGGTTGGTCTGATCAGGGCAGTCCCTCTTCCAGTGACCTGGCGATAAGCACTTTAAACACCTGTTCTCTCGCCTGCAGTGAGACAATGTGGAATGATCAGAAGCCCCACAAACCCTGCACACCTTTTGAGAAGAGTGAGGCACTCTCGCTTGAGCCCTGGGGTTAGCTGGCACTTGTGTATGCTGTGTAACCAGTCTGTCTAACAAGTTCACCAAACTCCTCATGCAGACATTGTCAACACTCGCAGTAGTCATGGGTACCGGAGATGGCACCGACAGTACAGTGGTGTTTGGGACTGGTGTATTATCAGCTATAGGCACATGACACTGGGAATGGACTTTGTGCTCTACTGTGCTCGGCTAAAGTGGCCTTACAGTTGCAGCCTGAGTTTTCTGTCCCTCCATGTGCTCATCAAGCCGCTCTTGGATCTCACAAGCCGACCATTTCTCCGCAGACTTGAACTTGAAAACACTTGCAAGACACTGGTCTGGGCAGTGTTTGATAAACATCATACTGACTTCATTGCCTGGGTCATCAATGCTTCGGCCTTGCCTTTTCAGATATTCATCCGCTACACCAACCGTTTTATTTAGCCTTATCCAATATTCCATAGCATCTTCACCTGGCATGGGCAATGTATTGTAAAAATCTGCCAAAGGCATGTTTGAGTATGACAGTTCGCTGAAGTGTTGTTTCAGAATATCAAAAATCACATGGGGATTTGCAGTGTGGTTGATAGATGTGTTGTTATGCAGCTTTATCCTCACCACATCCCCTGCTTTGCCAGGACTTCCTGTGAATGCTCATGAACTGGAATAGCTCGCTTCTTTAAGTACAAAGACATAAGATTTTCCCACTCATGAACTGTGAATCTGTCTGAGCTATCACCCCTGAATATAGGAGGCTCTTTTACATCTGACTGCATGACAACCTTGACGTTAGGCAATGCCATCTCTGAGGGCTGTACAGGAGTACTGGTGTTGTGCGTGCACCCGCCCGATTGCAGCTGTACCCCGCCAGATTGTAATGGACTCATCTAGCTTCTCAGCCAACTGTGTAATGAGTGAGCCTAAGTCTGGAGTCTGCTCGACTCGGCTTGGCATGGCACGATCTACATAACGTGTAGAGGTAAGCTGTGGGGTGTGAAATGCTGTGACACTAGGCCCTGGTGTTCTGGACTCTAAGGGTCGAAAGAACAAACCCCTCCCCACACCAAACTGGTCCTCGATAGAGTCACGCTCAGCATTGTTACCTTCACCCTCAACAGAATGTGTAACCCTCCACCCATATTTCAGTCATTCCATACATAGAAAAAAATATGAGAGGAAAAAAATAAACAATAAAATTAAATCTTAATGGTTAAACAGGAAGAGCACCAAAAAAACAGATCTGGATAATAAAATCAATCAACAATCAATTGCACCTCAGTAATTCACACTCTCAGATGCTGTTATATCGACGAAGACAAACAAATAAGCATCAGGTTGCAGTCCAAGGGAATACCTGACCACGGTAAAAGGTGGGTGAATGCAGCTTCCCATGGCGAACGAGCTGATGTCGACCTCCAGACCGATCATTGAAAGGTCACGGCACCATTGTAACGGGCGTGCCTTGTCTTTAACAGTTCATATTAGGCGGGATGCACGTCCATTAACCTCTGTATGTTCTGCGTTGTGTTCTAAGTTGTGCTGAATGATGGCAAGACCCGGACCACGACCAGCTGCTGATTCCTCTTTTAATGAAGGCAGAACAGTGGATTTGTCTGTACAAATCAACAGAAAAACACATAAGGCTCTGTAACATGCAGTCTCCTCCGCACAGCACACAGGTCTCAAGCCCCTCCTCTCAACTATTCTGACGCGGACTGCCCATACATACATGACTGATAAAACTTTTAGTATTAACAGCAAAAATACTTTTAAATTAAAGTGTGAAAACGAATTAAATAAATTATAGAATGCTCAATGTATTTGACAACATGAATTTCTTTCACATGCTTAATACAACCAATTATGAACATTATGCACATACCTGTACAAATCAACAGAAAAACACATAAGGCTCTGTAACATGCAGTCTCCTCCAGGTCTCAAGCCCCTGTTAGCAGATAAGCATACATAAAACCCTGTAGACTAGCACGTGGAAACATGTCTACTTTAAAGCTTGCTTGCTTGTTTGCTTGGTTTATATTCAATTGACACATTAATTGCATGTTCACAACCTAAAAACAAACATTTATACATGCATAAAACAAGGTTTGCATCGTCCAAAAACCGAAATAAATGTTTAAAAATGACGAGCAAAGTAATACATTACCTCCTCTCAGCTAGTCTGGCGCGGACTGAGAGAAGTACCTGAATGACTGCACAAGGCCTGCGATCTCTTAAAGTGACAGAACAGGTATTAACACCTTGGTCTGAATAGAACATTCAGGCCTAAATATAGGCAATAAAGCATATCTTAAACATACACAAAAATATTCATCAGGATTTGGTGACATTTCAACCGTAAAAGTAAAGATATAATTTCAACCCGGTTACACCTGCCAGAATATTCAGGGTTTTTTTTCCCCGAGGCAAAATTATATTTCCATAGGCTTAACGTTACTTCCGGAATACTTTATGAAACAAACTCATGAAACAACTTTGTCATTTGTCCAACCAAATAAACATAGCCGAGCAGCAGACAAAACTGCCAGCTCTGCTGGTGCACTTCCAGATTTTGAAAAATGTTGAAAGCAACCGGATCCTCCATGGTAAGGACTTGGTACATCCAATTGTCTAACTGGCATATCATTTAGTTTTGTATTTTTAGGTTATGCCATTAGCTTTAAGATTTTGGGCTACATTAACTGACTTTTAGTAATGTCTGTTGTGCTCTTTTGGACCTGTTCTACTTGTAATTTATGTTATTGAATCAACTTTTAGGATAAGGTTAAATTAGACACTTATATTCCTCCCAACAATGTTTTATGTCCATAACCATGTCATTACTCTAGAATTAAAAATGTGCTTGTTCCAGGCATCCCTGGAAAATTAATATTTCTGTAAACAGATGTTGACCTGACCTCTACATGATGCCAATTGCAACTTGACACCTTTCTGAAACAAGCTATAGAAAATTCAACACTTCCAGTTACCAATTTCAACTTTCTAGAACAATGCTGTTGAATTGAACAGTGCAAGTCAAAGGAAGGAGAAACCATTACAATGATTTATATGAAAACTGGTCAGATCTACACAGCAGAACCCACATGTCTCGGCAAAGGACCTACAGAACAGGTTAGCTGACACTGAAGTTGTTGCTCACAGGTCCACCGCACAATGTACCTTACACAGCATGTTTACATCTGTGTAATATGTTGAATCTATGGAAAATGCATAAATGGTAATCCTGTATAAACTTGTGCAAAAGGGAGGCCTGTTTCACTTTGTAACATGTAGAGCTCAGATCAACTATATTGTAACTGCAGTAAGCAGCATTCTCAACCATCAACCTCCTAATGATGGCCCTCTACTGTATCACATATAACCAAACAATGGCTAGTAAAAAAAAAACTGACCATGGCAGGCATAGTGAGTTTGACTGCATGTGTATGTATGCATGTGTCTGTATTATAACTGCACTCAGCAGCTTTCTAAACCACCAGACACATTCTTGACTATAACCGAAACATTTAAAACTATTTTTAGAGACACTTCAGTCTTCAAATTAATATATTTCAGTTGTATGTTATCAAACAATTTTAATTCTGAAACAAAATACAATTAGATGGTATTGGACCTAGTGTTATATCTTGACAAAAGATATTGAATGAAATTACATGGACTCTGAGATAAAGTTGTAAGATTAGTTAACTCTTCTTCCTCCATTAGTACACGCAACGTAATGACGTCATACCCATACATGACACCTAGCGTCGAACCGTGTGTCAAACCAGGATGTCCCCAAACTGACCAATGGCGAACATCAGTGGGCGTAGCTTAATATTCAGTGGGCATAACTTAATATTCAGGAACCCCCATATTAAGTAATGCCCCCGACTTGCAGTCTGCAGATATATCTTATTGGATTTACTGGCAAAGACTTTTTCGAGGAAATCTGGAAATTGTGAGGAAGGGTCGACCAACCCCACAGCTAGAGAGAAAGGATTTGTGTGGCACTTTCAATCGATCAACTACGAAAAGTGCACCTGGCTTACAGCATGGAAGGAACATTGTTGTTGTGAGTACGTTCTTGTGTCTTTGGTACCTGCACTGTCATTGATTTGGGCTTTACAATGTCTATTTGTGTTGCAGTGTCCTGTCATATTGCATAATGGTGCTGTACATCCTTGATGGTTTCATTTACCATGTATTCATGTTTCTGTAATTGGTGTTTTGTAAGCCTCTTGTTAAATCACTTTATTTCACTGTCACTATGAATATTGGGTGGTTATGTCGAATGACAATAGCCTAATAGCCCATAGCATTAGGCAGCCATGCATACTAAAATTATTAGCTTTCCGTCCATCATGCTGAAGTTACTAATCATTATGGGCAAGTAGGATAAACGTGCCCCCCCATGGAAATCAAATGCCCATTCAACACGTTTGTTCTGGTTACGGGCCTGTATCTACTCGACAGGTAAGTAGGTTAATAGGGACTGTGACAAGCTAATAGTTTGTTGTAACCAGCATGGTAGTAGATAAATGTAGCTGCCACTTAGATGTACAATAGTTGGTCAGGGGCTAATTACTTTCAAAAGGGGATGATTACTTTGTCATTTAAATTACACAATATGGGCTTAGAAAATACAATGAAATGCGAATATAGGATAGAGGGGTGTGCCGATTTCTAGTTCAAAAATGTTTAGGTTTGATAGTTACTTTCGTAACTCCAGTTCTGTGAGTGGAGCGTCGCCCGTAGGGGCTTCACTCCTATTGGTTTACCCCTCTGCCAATAGGCAGGCACTGATAATTTAAATATGTAAATTACACATCTCGTGGCCACCTGCCCCATGGCTATATCAGAGAGGCGCACGCCTCTTCTTTCTTCACAAGAAAAGCATTCAGAGGCCGGTCAGGGAATGAACCCTATGGGCGACGCTCCACCAACAAGATCCGGGGTCAGCCCAAAAAAACACAGAGCCGAAACCGGCGCACAGGCAGACACTCAAAACACACGGCCACCGCTGCAGACAAGCAGCACAGAATAACACGCCCAAGGGAACATACCTGCATGATCCCCCGGTGGGTTCCTAGCGCCCTCACCCATTAAGAGCTAGTGTTTTCAAATCTGCCTGTCACTATCTTGACATTGTGGCTTCTAAAATGGACATCCTTTATAGTAGAAGGAAGTGCTTTATATTCTGGGATTCTGCAGATTGTGCAGGATATATTGAAAACACATTTTCTGAGACACTTACATGAGTAATAATGTGAAATAGTTAAAAATGCAAGTGCACATATTTTGGTATTATATTGAAAAGGATAAGTAAAATATAATAGGTAGCCTGTTTTACATTACATTTGGATACCCCCAGGGGTTCAGAATAACTACAAGTTACTTGGTTTTGAATTTATGAAATTATAAAATGAACATGGCATTTTTTTGTACTCTCGTCCACATCTGTTTTTTTCTCAAACACTCTGAAAATCATTGAAAATGCCCATATGGGGTCACTGAACTTTTTCTGTCATATTGTACTTCCAAAAGCCACCACTAGATGACAGTCCCTTATTTTTTGAACTCTGAGGATTTTTTTTTTTTTATGGGGGTGCTTTTATTTCCTTTGGAATTCCCTACATGTGCCATATCTGGAAGAGGTGGAGATTAGAACAGGGATGTGTCCAGTCTTCCTTTGGATGGTTATATCCACAGGTGACACTCTACACAACACAGCATAGGTGCACATTTGACCACTGGCTATCGTACCATTATAACAAGTTATCATATAGGCCTAGTAATAATAATAATAATAGTAATAATAAACGTTATCATAGAATAGCATTTAGGCTACACTTACCCTATTTTACAAATAGGTCGATTCCGTCCTGATACTTTTCATCGTCTGAATGTTCAGACCCATTTTCACTATCCTCGCTCTCCATAATCATTTATTCCACTTCTTTCGCCGTGAATATCCGTTTGGCCATTTCTTTTTTTCTCAAAACAATTGCTAGTAGCAAATGAATGCGTCTTCAATGCAATCCAAGTGCATAATGACTTTATTGGGAGCATGGTAAGTGCGACACGCGCCTCTCACCCCTGGCGCGCTCGCTTTTTCTCTCTCTTTTGGGGAGGGGGTTTGCATGGATAGACTTTACATTGGTGGTTTTACCGCAGTCTGTGATTGGTTTATGCATTGTAGACTTCTAAACAACAGAATAAGGTCAAGTATAATTAGTTAGGGCTGCTGCTGAAATCCTGAAGGACTATAGGTTTTGTGATCACGATTGCGGGGCTTCTGGTTTACGAAAGTACACAAACAAGACGTTATTTGCAGCAGAATATCCCTTTTCACATGGAAGAAGAATGAAGCATCTAACTTCTACGGTTACGGAGCAGTGAATAAAAATGTTTTTCATTGACGCGCCGAGAGGTTTTAATAACAACGAAGCGCACCGTGACACTGTCCAGCACCACACCACACAGGGAAGATGCCCAGACAGGAAAAAAGAACAGCCGCACAGCCCCAACCAGGAGTGAGACCCCAGTCCGCCACACGGAACCATACCCAGAGGCACTGATCCAACCGCTCAACGGACAGTGCTCAAGCTCCACCCTCAGCCACACTGAGCACAGAGTGAGCCAGAGTACCCGTAGCCATGTCACGCAAGTAAAAATGGACAAAAGGCAACGGCGTCCCACTAGACGCAGCAGCACAAATGTCTTCCACCACCACGCCCTGGAAAAGAGCGGCTGAGGCCTCCATCACCACTCAGGATGCGGGGGTCAACTCCCCGCATCCGCGCACCAGTGTGTAGAGCCTCCACCGGCCAGCGTCAACGCCCCGTGGTGGTAAGGGATTGGCCATGGCAATGGCTTATCCCTCATGCAAACCACAGGGCCCCTCCGACCGTACCTAAGACATGACAGGAAGAATGCACTGGAGAGGGGGAAAAGCGTACAGCAGAGCCAACGCGTCCACTCATAACGAGGGCCTGTCCTGTGCACGGAGAGAGAACCACAGAGGGCAGTGTGTGTCCTCCCAGGATGCAAACAGATCCACCTGTGCCTTCCCAAAACGTCTCCACACCTCGACGACTATGTTGGGATGAAGACACCACTCATCCCGGGGACCTCCCTGAGACAACAAGTCAGAGCCCCCATTGAACTTTCCGGGAATGTGGAGAGCCCTCAGCGACCGCAGGTTCACCTGAGCCCTTCCCAGATCTGCACCGCCAACAGATGGAGGGGCAGAGACTTGACCCCGCCCTTCTGTTGACATACGCAACTGCCGTGCGATTGTCCGACCACACCAACACATCCCAACCAGCCAGGGTCGGCGCGAAGTGCAGCAGTACACGCCTGATCGTGTCCAACTCCAGCCAGTTGATATGGCGCTCCGATGGAGACCACACCCCCCTCACTGAGTACAACTGACACATCCCACCCCAGCCCGTCAGGGATGCATCCGTAAAGACCAGGACCCGTACAGACACTCTGCCCATGGGAACCCCATGCAGCATACTGTGCGGGTTCCTCCAATACTCGAGGTCCACCCCAAGAGAGCCTGGGATCATGACCAACCACCACTGATGATGCACAGTGTCCAACCGGAGACGTGTGAACCAGCGCTGCAGGCTCCTCATGCGTAACAGCCCCAACGGAACCACCGCATGAGCCAACGACATCAAACCCAGTAGTGACATGACCAAGACACCGACACTGTACGCAACAGCCGAAATGCGCGCCCTCATCAATTCTGTGGATAACTGGAGCCCCATGAACACCACCAGTTGACTGGGCTGAGGAACACTTTTTCCAGTTCACATCGAAACCCAAACGAGTGAGCTGAGTCACCAATCTGAACGTGTGAACCTGGGCCTGCTCTGCCGAGTGCGCCAACACCAAAAGGTTGTCCAAGTAGGCCAGAACCCTGACCCCTCAGAGGTCCCAATGCCACCTCCACGCACTTCGTCAAACTGCGGGTGGCCAGCGCGTAACCGAAAGGACACAACCCCCAAAAAGTCAGGTACAATGCTTCTTGAATGGAGGGACCTTCCGGTTCCCTTCGTTCTGCCGGCGGGCAGGGGAGGAGGAGGAGGAGATGGCCTCGGGGGGCGAAGTTCCCTCCCCTCATGCTGCGCCGGTCACGTTGCGTCCGGCTCCGATACGGTCGAGGGCCCGGCACGGCAATGCTGGAGATGTCGGCGCACTTGACCCCTAGGCCTCTAGGGCCCCGAAGCCTCGGGGGGAGCAGCAGAAGCAGAGGAGGTGGTGGGGACTGGCAGGAGAGGACCCAGCTGGATACGTTCCTCCCTGTCCTTTTTCTGGCGCACAAGGGCCTCCGTGACCGTCGCGCCAAATAACGCGTCCTCCTCCAAGGGCGCGTTGAGGAAGGGCACCTTCTTAGGCTCCTTCAGGGAGGTAAGAGCCAGCCACAGGTGCCTGACCTGTACCACAGCGGCAGCGGAGATGGCAGCGAAGAAATCCTCCTTCACTGCCAGGGGGTCGACACTCCTGTCCATCGGGGGGGTGACCTTCTCCTCATCCTCCGAGGACAACTTCGCACCCGCTCCGCCGAGCGAGGGAGAACAGACCTGGAGGAGGGCGGAGCTGTGCCCCTTCTGACCCCTGCTCCTCCTGGAAGGAGTCCTCCTCGCAGAGGAGACAGAGGACGTCAGAGAGAGGGACCTTCTCAGCAAAGAATGCCAGCCGGTCCATCCTCACCCATAAAGGGAGGACGGCGCAGGCGGTGCACACAGGCTCATTGATCGCGCTGTTGCGAGCATGCTGCGGTCTCAAACACGAACAGGAAAGTGTGTGCATGTCGACCGCAGCGTCGAGCTTGCTACACCGGCACACCGACAGTAGTCGGCGGCTGGGGCGCCGGGATCATTGAAACCGCTCCAGCAGTCAAAGATGGTGAAGCCATCCTTGGCTTAGTAGAAATCACCGTAGACTGCATACTTAAACCATTCTCGTGAAGAAAAAAGGGAGACTGAGAGGGGTGTGCGCCTCTCTGATATAGCCATGGGGCAGGTGGCCACGAGAGGTGTAATTTGCATATTTAAATTTTCAGTGCCTGCCTATTGGCAGAGTGGTAAACCAATAGGAGCAAAGCCCCTATAGGCAAAGCTTCACAAAATAGAACGATTTCGAACTGCGAAATTTAAAAGGCGTTCACGATTCTGTGATTAAGTAACCGCACGTCATTGATTGTGGCCAGCAGTTACCACCTCCACCATATCCATTTAACTGATTGTGTACAGTTCATGTAAAGGAGTTGGCAATAAATGAATTGCACTCACAAAACTGTTAAAAACAACTATACCGCTCTATACTTGCAAGTGTATTATTTAACTTCGGTAGCAACAGTATGACTCCACATTAGAGATTCGTCAGCAACAATAAGGTCTCTGGTTTTCATATTTCACCTTCAAAATAAAAGTCTGCGGTGAAACATTATATACAGCTCTGGAAAAAATTAAGAGACCACTTATCAGACAAATTATCAGTTTTTCTGGTTTTACTATTCATAGGTATGTGTTTGAGTAAAATGAACAGTTTTGTTTTATTCTATAAACTACTGATAACATTTATCCAAATTCCAAATAAAAATATTGTCATTTAGAGTATATATTTGTAGAAAATAACAACTGGTCAAAATAACCAAAAAAACATGCATTGTTTTCAGACCTCAAATAATGCAAAGAAAACAAATTCATATTCATTTTTCAACAACAAAATACTAATGTTTTAACTCAGGAAGAGTTCAGAAAACAATATTTGGTGGAATAACACTGATTTTTTTATCACAGCTTTTATGTGTCTTGGTATGCTCTCCACCAGTTGGTCACATTGCTGTTGGGTGACATTATGCCACACCTGGCACAAAAATTAATGTAGCTCGGCTTTGTTTGATGGCTTGTGACCATCCATCTTGCTCCGGATCAAATTCCAGAGGTTTTCAATGGGGTTCAGGTCTGGAGATTGGGTTGGCCATGACAGGGCCTTGATCTGGTGGTCCTCCATCCACACCTTGATTCACCTGGCTGTGTAACATGGAGCATTGTCCTGCTGGAAAAACAAATTCTCAGAGTTGGGGAACATTGTCAGAGCAGAAGGAAGCAGGTGTTCTTCCAGGATAACCTTGTACTTGACTTGATTCATGCGTCCTTCACAGAGAAAATTCCAGCCTTGCTGAAGCATCCCCAGATCATCACTGATCCACCAAATTTCACAGTGGGTGCGAGACACTGTGGCTTGTAGGCCTCTCTAGGTCTTTGTCTAACCATTAGACGACCAGGTGTTGGGCAAAGCTGAAAATTTGACTCATCAGATAAGATGACCTTACTCCATTCCTCTACAGTCCAATCATTATGGTTTTTTGCAAACTTCAGCCTGGCTCTTCTTTGCTTCTCATTGATGAATTGCTTTTTTCTAGCTTTGCACGACTTCAGCCCTGCCCCTAGGAGCCTGTTTCGAAACATCCTCACCACGCACTTCACACCAGCTGCTGTTTGACATTCTTTTTGTAGGTCACTTGATGTCCTCCTACGGTTGTTGAGTGACATTCGAATGAGTTGACGGTCATCTCGGTCAGTGGACAGTCGTTTTTGCCCTCTGCCAGTCTGTAGCTTTGTTGTTCCCAATGTCTGTTGCTTGACCTTGTTCTTATGAACTGCAGCCTTTGACATTTTCAGGATGGAAGCAATCTGACGCTCACTGTATCCCTCTGCCAGTAAAGCCAGAATTGAACCCTTCTTTTCCTCACTCAAATTTTTTTCTTTTCAACTCTTTTGTCATGCTGAATAGTTATTTTTTTATTCAAATTACCTTTGAGGTACTACTTGCACTGTTTTTGCCATCCAGCTGGTCCTACTGCAAGAGGATAGTGATGACCACAGCAGTGGTTTTTTTATACTTTTCCTTGTTAAATTAGATTTGGTTCAGGTAATCACCTAATCAGTACCTCATTAAGTAAAATGAGGTGTGCCTGTGTTGAAATTTAACAGACACTGGAATGGAATGGCTGCCATACATGTAGAGATACAGCTACAGATGGCTCCAAGTTGAAGTTGTCTGTGTCTCTTCTGTTTCTTCCATTTTTGCAGGACAGAAACTAGGGGTAGCTCAGATCAGGAAGTCTGTTAACTCTGACCTAGAACTATGGTTGCCATGACAGTGTAGGGTTCTATCTTGTTTTTCCTATTAGTATGAAGACTTGATTTTGTATGTATCTTATAGCATAAGAGATAATATTTTGGGGGCTGACAAGGAGGGGTATAAAGAGGTGAAAGCAATAATGTGTGATCAGAACAATTGTTATGATACTACTCCGTACTCTCTGCTTTGACGAATGTTATTGTAGATCCACGAAATTAAACTGAAATAATCTTCCACACCTTCAAAATAAAGGTCTGGTGGTGTGTCTATAGTTTGTATAGTGTAGGCTACATTTTCAAATGCATAACTATGTGGGGGAAATTATAAATGAAACAAAATTACTATTTCAATAATACTTTACATAAGTCAAGAATATTATATGGTGGAGCACACTGAGAAATGGTTAGAGTTTAAGTTAATGTAGAGAACATTATCTAATATAAAAAATCCTGTTTTGATGTTATTGTTGTTAATTTGCTTGTGCTCATTTGCTTTGGAGAGGGATTGTGTAATACATCCAGCCACACTATATTTTCAGGTCTCCCACATGACAGGTAGTGTTCTTAACCACTACGCCACGGTGCTATACATTTGCCCAGTGTCAACATAGCATCTCGACATTAGATAATTTGTCACGCCAAGTTTTAATATTTTGCTAGACACCATTAAGCATTGTTAGACTGACTAACGTTTCTTATTAGGTTTACCTCCACCACAAATAGCATCTATAAAATGTGTAGCTTTTGCCTCTGGCCGTTTTAACAGCTTAGCCAATAGGCTTACTAGTATCTACTAACTTACTACTTGGAATAGTCATAAGAATTGAGCAATTGCTAGCGAGACTGAAGATGAACTATACACTGCCAAAGCTATTTCATGGCACAAAAACATTAGTTTTTCTTTCAATCGTGAATGACATTGATACAATAACTATCAATATAGGTGAGGATAACTGAATTTTTCGTCAAGTGAAAAGACGAGAGAATCGTGGAAACCCCCTACTCTTTTACTGCCCAAGGGGTTTTGATCTAGCCTATATTACCCCAAAAAGCATGCACGGATGCGTCCTTCGAAAATCCACCAGAAATAATTGCAATTAAACCGTAAACAGTTTTAGTTTAGCAGTGTTTTTCCTGCATAGAGGAATTTTTGGCGCACACCCAAAGAGGTTTTAGCTAGCACCAAAGGAAAATCACCAGTGCCAAAATGATAAGAATTGGAAAAATAGCATTTCAAATCCTCTCCGAATGTGTTTAATAGCAATTTATCAAACAACTGTTGAACAAGCAGAACATAAACCGAAGGCTAGTGAGATCCTCAAACCGACACAATTTTCCCATGTCGGTTATTTCAGTTTTTCCTGTTAATACTTTCCCCTTAAAAACATATTACCAGGTGTGTAGTCACGTGACTCCACCCGTCCAGTCAGCGGCATGGAAGCAACAGAGGAGAACTCAAACGCTGAGTCAGCTGAGCAACTTGTACCAAAGAAAAACACAGTGTCCGTCATTTGGACACATTTTGGCTTCAGTAAAGATGACACACAACAAAATGACGTCAAATGTAAACACAGAAAAACAGTTTTAGCGACCAAAGGTAATACCACCATCAGTTCCCAGACTTGGAGCACAATCACATTACCGAATATGAACAGTGCATGGCTCAAAAAAAGAGCGCCCGGCAACAAGTGCCTCCACAAAGCAAGTGTAAATAACACAAGCATTTCCAAATGCTACACATTATGAAAAGGATTCAAGAAGATGGAAAGAAATATCTGACGCCATTTGTTAGTACATCGCGAAGGATATGGCTCCCATAGCTACAGTGGAGCGCAGTGGGTTTAAACACCTCCTTAAAACTCTCTACAGAAGATACACTGTGCCATCGCGACCATATTTTTCCTAAACTGCACTGCCCAAAATGTGCAAAACATGTCGTAAAAGAGTAGCTGTTGAACTGAAGTCTGTTTAGCACTTTGCAGCCACATCTGATCTCTGGTCAAGTAGGACGATGGACCCATACTTGACCCTTACTTTGCACTACATTGATGATGAATGGAAGCTGCGCAACAGATGCCTTGAGACGGCATATTTTCCAGTCGATCACACGTCAGAGATGACTGCACAGAGCCTGAGAGATATGCTTTCTGTGTGGGAACTCACGGAAGAGAACCTTGTGGCACTTTGTTACATGTGTTTAAAAAGGTGCTATATAAATAATATTTTATTTAAATACTAGTCAAACATTTGACCCCGCCCACATTTGACCCCACCCATCATTTATTTTGTCCATCTGAGGTTTGACAGTCACACACTGAATACAAACATGCACATTTGTGAATGGCACATGTTGAATACAAACACTTCATTCTTGATGATAATAAGAAATATTACATACCTGCCAGAGTATGTAACCTCTCGAGCGAAGTTTACACTCTGCTCCACCGTTCCTCCACTCCACGTCTTTCCCATCGTTCTGCTTATAACCGCTATTTGCTCACAGGAAAAATAACTGCCACTCCAAATTCGCTCCATTCATTTTTTGTTTAGTCATAATTCAAACAAAATCTGTCAATTTTGTGATTGTGTGTCGAGTATTCGTTTTTATATAACCAAGCCATACAGTATTTTAAAGTCTAGCTTGTTTTTAACAACATGAAAGGATGAGGATACAAAGTAATCATTATCTAAAATAGTCTACTGATCTGTCTACCAGTCTTTTAGCCAAAATGTATACACCCAAACAAGTACCACTATATTATTCGTTTATTAATTTTATACGCCAACGAAATGGTAAAGTATTTCTGATACACTATCGGCTGGCAAGAAAATCAGATGCTCAGCATTTTTAAACAACATTTATTGTATAAGAATGTATAAAATAAAATAGTACATTTACTTGGTTTGAATTCAATTTAATTGAAACAAAAATTGCCGTATCAGCACTCAGCCGAAAAGGAACAAAAAATATATTCTATCAATGGGCTACATGTCAAGAAATTGCAAATTTGCATGCTTTCAAATATTAAGCGCTCAGCATTTAACTAACATGTACATTGCGTATATGTGGTTGTAAAAACGAAACTCTAAAACTGACTTGAAATTAAATAAAAACGTTTTGCTAAATGTCTGTCTAAAGTAACTTGGAAAACACTTTTAGAAAGACGAGTTTGGCCAGAGTCATCCCTCATCACCCACTCTGTTTTACATCTACAATCCAAGACAGCAGCTGGGACTAGATGCTTATCTTAAAATTCCCGCATGTAACGAGTGGAAACCTTCTCTTATAGTGTAGTTTTTCAATAATATTATAGCTTATTAACAGATAATACAACTAGTACCACATTTAATGTGTGTGTGTGTGTGTGTGTGTATATATGTGTATTATATATATATATATAATACACACGTGCTGTCAAACGATTAAAATAATTAATTGTGATTAATCGCATAATCTTCTGTAGTTAATCACGATTAATTGAAATTTTAGAATGTGTCCAAATTTTGCCCTTAACACACACTTTTTTGTTTAAAAAGCAGTGTATTATGGTGAAGACATACTTAGTTTTTTGCAAACTATGGACAGTGCTTGACTTGGAATTAAATAAATGCAAGTTGTCAATGCCCTTAATTTAGTTTAATATACATACAATGTCAGTCCATAACTTACCACAATAACTGGCTGCATCTAAATGTAGCCCATGTAAATCTAAACAGAATCTTGCCATCTCTGTATTCTTGATTAACGCACCAAGGACAATATCTGCTACGTTAGGCTACTGTATAAAACACATATCAGCCCCTCTTATCTGGACAGCTACATGGTGTGCAGGCATTTAACCCATTGAATCACACCTAAGCTGGTCAAGTTATTGTCCTTTGATGTTTAGGCTGAAATGTGCTTAGAATGGGGTTCAGGTGAATGCCTGTAAACATTAGATTTCCTGAAAGATGTTAGCCACAATCAAATACTTCATAAAGTATCTCTATTAGATTTTTCCTAAATTCAGCCAAATGCATGAGGTAGGCTGCTTGAATAGGCAATGGCATAAGGTAGTCATGGTGGCTAGAGATGTTATATACAAACATTAAATCAGGGTACATCTGTAATTCATGCAGAGCACAGTTGTTTGCTAATTTCACTATGAGAATATGCTTTGGTGGAAACATCAACGCTTAATTCAGAATACCAAAAACTTTAAATAATGACACCTTACCATGCTACAATCAAAGTGTTGGCAGGTGGATTCATCCAACAGAGCTAGGGGAGCCATGGCTAGCATTCTCGTTTGATGGGTTTTTGTAGTGAGACTGGGATGCGGGCCACAAGGAGAGATTTTCCGCCGTTTTGGATTTTCTGAAAATGCTTAGAAATGTTTCATAGGACACAAATTTTGTGCAATATTCCTGAAAAATGGCAGAGATGATCTTCAGACCAATCCTAACAAAAGTTGTCAAATGGATTTTTGATATATCAAATATGGCAATGAGGCCGTCAAACAGGAAGTGAGGGTGTATCTCAGCAACTGTTTGTCTTATAGTCACCAAACTTGGTATCCATGGTTGGAAGGAGTAGAGGAGGCGTGCAATGTTTGGCACTAATCGGCCATGTGGGGGCGCTATTCCAGAAAGTCACTTTGAAGGCTCATTACGCCTGAATGCAAACAGATATTTCAAGCAAACCTGGTCTGTTGCATGAGTGCATCAGGTTGTTGTAATGCAATAAATAGGAAGTTGGTAGTGCAAACCATGTGACCACCACGGGCCAATGAATTTCAAGCTATGAATCAAAGGCTTTAAAAATGTTTGATTGCCATCAAACTTGATCAGTATAAGCTCCTATAGGCCCCCAGCAACCAATAAAAATATCTAACCCTGACCTTAACATCACCGTATCCCTGATCCTGACCCTAATCAAAACCTTGCAGAGTAACATACATATTTTTGATCATTATAACTTCTATAGGCCCCCAACAACCAGTAAAAATATCTAACCCTGACCTTAACCTAACCCTGATCCTGACCCTAATCATAACCTTACACAGAAATATACAGCTTTTTGGTCCAACCCCCCACTCCCTCCACCCCGTTCTAAAAAGCACTACATTTTCTCTTACATTGAGTCCATGGTTTGGTCCCTTTTGTTCCCACCCCCCAAACACATACATACACACATACACACACACACACACACACACACACACACACACACACATACATACATACACACATACATAGAGTTTCTATATTATAGGGACCAGAGGAGATGGGCAATTGCAGTAGGCCAGTGCAATTAAGGGTTCATAACCAACCCAAACATAGATATTCTTAAACCTAACCTAGCCAGTGCGACTGCTCTAGCCCTCAAGACCCTAGGAAAATACTTCTCTATCATGAAGTCAGTGCTAAGGAACTACTCATTGTCTTTCTAAATTAGAAAGGAATACATTAAATTAGAATTATTCTGCCTATTGCTGTTTTTAACTTGTGTCCCCCTCTTTTTTAATCTTAGGTTGTTAGGGGTCCAAGCAGCGAAGCTGCGGAACCCTGTTGTAATTGTTAGATTTTTCTTCCGCTGTTTTTCCAAGTTCACCTACTTCTGCTGGCCAACTTTTTTTGTAACTTTGCACGCTGTTAGAGGGCTATGCCAAACTAACGCACAGCAATTTTGGTGTCCATAGGCCCATGCGTCTGGCGCCACCATCGGGTCAAAGTTGTGATTTTCCAATGCCTCTGATTGCCCTAGAGACATAAATCTGGTATCATATGATGCATGGTCAAGTGCTGAAAATGGCCAGGGGCATTTTTATTTCTGTCATATTGGATTTTCCGCCATTTTGAATTATCTGAATATGCTCAGAAAATTTTCACAGGCCACAAATTTTGAGCAATCTTCCTGAAAAATGGCACAGATGATCTTCAGACCAATCCTGACAAAAGTTATCAGTTGGATTTTTGATCTGCGAAACCGTTTGTCCGTTACAGCCAATCAAATATGGCAATGAGGCCACCAAACAGGAAATGAGGGTGTATCTCAGCAACCATTTGTCTCATAGTCACCAAACTTGGTATCCATGGTTGGAAGGAGGAGTAGAGGAGGTGTGCAATGTTTGGCACTAATTTGCCATGTGGGAGCGCTATACCAGAAAGTCACTTTGAAGGCTTATTACGCCTGAATGCAAACAGAAATTTCAAGCAAACTTGGTCTGTTGCCTCAGGTTGTTGTACTGCAATAAATAGGAAGTTGGTAGTGCAAACCATGTGACCACCACGGGCCAATGAAATTCAAGCTATGAATCAAAGGCTTTAAAAATGTTTGATTGCCATCGAACTTTATCAGTATCAGCTCCTGTAGGCCACCAACAACCAGTAAAAATATGGACGAGATCGGCCAGTGGGGGGCGCTACATTGTATGGTCAATCTTGAGATTTTCAAATAGCGATATCTCTGTGCTCCTTATAGCTGAAGTGACCAAACTCATCTCAAATGGTGCTGCTTGTTGAGCCAAACAAAATTGCTTCTCACATCTATAAGCTCCGTCATCTGCGTTTCCATGAACTTTGAATATATTTCAACAAATCCAAAACGAATTAGTCCTAGGCCATTGGTTGGATTTTGCCAAAACTTCAACAGAAGCACCTTTTGGCAATGTATATATACAATTGTAAAAAAAGTTGGAGTTTCATAACATAGTGGCCACCATATGCCAATCTATTTAAACATCATGTGTTTTATGTTCACATTGGTATATAAATGGCCTAGAAAGCCAAAAACACCTATAAGGCTGTCAAGGCTCAAATGACATAGAAGGCCTATGAGACCAAAATGGCTTTTAAGTCATAAAGGCTTTCACAGGCCATACGACCTATCAGGCGTATAAGGCCTATACAACATAAATAGGTTAACACTAGAACCGCCAAATGCCCACGCCAACTGGCGTTTGAGTTTGTAATTAAAATAATACTGTCATTTTGAAAGCTACACCCTCCTCCTTCCATGACTTTTCCTAAATAGGCGTATATTACATTGTTCCATTGTCGGAATTCTAAACTGATGAACAGAAATATATTTAGAGACTATTTACCTGTTTTTTTTACCCTATTTTCCGACTTAATCAGCCAACAAGCCCACGCCACTTAGCGTTCGTACCCAAATGGTTTCCAGGCGCTAATCACCCCTCGCTGAACGCATGATGTTAATGGATGAATCCTTGATACTCCCAGATGAATGAAAACTTAATTAGTCTATTATTGAAACATAATACAAATGATATAGGCTACTTATCACATGGGTTACCGTTTTTCAATAGGAGATTCAGCTTATTGTGTAGGCTAATTCATCAAATGTAAATCGAAAATGGAAATTTACATTGTTTTAGGAGGGAAAGGGAAACTAAATCGCACACACATCGTCTCTCTTTGAATTTTCTCTGCTTATTTTACTGAAGCCAAATGTATTAGGCTAAAGAATTATTCACAAAACGAAATTCCAACGATATCTTCTCTTTTTCTACTAACTCCTCTTGGTTTTTTGACAACTTATTCATGTCACCTATAGAAAAATCTTATAAGCCAATAATCTAGGTGACTAGAGCTACATGGCTAACAAAATTAAGTTCCAGGACGTGACCTCAACGTTATTTTAGTGTCCACGAAGTCACGGTTACGTACTTGTGAAACGCGTCTGTACGTACCTGTGGTGTCAGCTGACGTAAGTTACGTCCCAAGTCTATTCAGGACGTAGAAATGTGGGGGCCTCTGAAAGGCCTAATGACGTTATTTAGTAACGTTATAAAAGTTGCCTGAACGTGCACATGATTACGTCCCCTATTGGTACTGTAAGTAACGTTATGAGGGTTACTTAAAATTATGTTGTAAATTATGTTCCAGGACGTGACCTCAATGGTTTTGTAGTCTCCACAATCATGGTTACGTACTTGTGAAACGTCGTCGGTATGTACCTGTGGTGTCAGCTTACGAAAGTTACGTCCCAAGTCTATTCAGGATGTAACTGCTTTAGAACATACCTTTTGGTACAAGCACACAAGGAGCCATTAAAAAAGAATTATTGTAATTTTCAGTCATACCTTTCTCTTATTCTTCAGCCGAACAGGTGCATGCTAAATGACGTTATTTAGTAATGTTATAATAGTTGCCTGAACATACACACTAAAATATAGTTACGTTTCTTGTACTTCATGAAAACTGAGACATTTGTAACATTCCTTTAAGGTCTTACAAAGGTACTGAATGTCACAGCCTGTTCAGGATTAGAAATGTTACTGGTACTTCTGGTGCAAAACAACACAAGTGACCCTGTCAGTGGAAAGCCAATTAAACTGACCAATTTGGTTAATAAAAAAATATATCAGCCATAGGAGTATACAACAAATCAAAACTGTATAAAGGGTCTGTCTTCAGAACATTATTATTACTTGAAGACTGGTTTGAAAGTTAATGAAACAAAAGAAGCATCAAACATCTCAAACTCAGTATTTATATTACAAGCCACATCTGTCTTTACATGTTAAAATGTACTTTAACTGTAGACCTAAAACAAATCTTAGAAATAAGCAGAGAAAAAATGCTAAATGCTTAACATACTAAAAGTTAGTACTGCAATGATGGAAATTATATTCCTAATCTTTTTCTCTTTTGGTATCACAATCATCAGAGTATACAAAATGTTTTGAACCAATCATGTTACAACAAATGTCTAGAAATTGTATGAGAATCGATGTTAAACTATAGCTACTGATTTGGAGTCATATGCATGTATGGTTTGGTATACAATGTATTGGAACCTCCCCTGACTTCAGTGAATAAAGACTTGAATCATTGAACTTGTTGGTACTGCTTGAGCAATTTATTTAAACAATACCTAAAATACCTTATCCTACCACACTAAAGTTGGTACTACTAAAAAAGTCTTATTTATTCAGGTGCTGGTTCTTCATCTGTGCCCTCCTCCTCGACATCTTGCTCCATCTGCTCCTAGAAACCAGAAAAAACACAAACATTCAGGGGGGAGGTTGAGTTTTCTACAGAGTAACTACAGAGCATGCGGCAGTACTTAATTTTGAACGAAATCCACGAGCATATAAATTAGGAGAAATAAACATCCCATCATTGGAACTTGGTAAGCTACACTGATGAGTTACTCATAAACCCCAGCCCCAACATGGGCTTCATATCCTACAAAAATAAAATGAGCTATTTGGTTGAGTTTTCATCAGGAAATACATGAACTACAACTTTTTCTGATTTATAAAAGCAAGAATATATCACCTTGCTTTTTTGTCCTTTGGGTGATTTCGCTCTTCATGATGATCAATGATAATTTAAAGTAAATTAAGACCTTCATACAGAAAGGCTACTTCCCTGATATGAAAGACCTGTTCCCCAACAATAAACGCTTCTTTGTTTAGCATCCTGTTAACAGCCTCCAGCAAGTGAGTCACATGCATTTGTGTGAAGCTACTGTAAGCATGAGAAATGCAATTCTCAAAAAAGAAAATAATATAGGTTTCTGACCACTGCTTTAGAACATACCTTTTGGTACAAGCACACAATGAGCCATTAAAAAAGAATTATTGTAATTTTCAGTCATACCTTTCTCTTACTCTTCAGCCAAGCAGGTGCATGCTTGAGGGTGTCTGTAATCTTTTCATCTACCTCTAGGTAGGTGGCCTTTGGGTAGGCTTTCAGGGCAGCACCTATATTGTTCAAAATGGTAATCTTATTTAAAAAGCCATGAATTGACAAACTTACATTCAATGTTACATAGTTATATGGAAATTATTGATGCAACCATAGAGTGAGCCCACGGTTCACTGTATTGTTGAATTATACATCTCTACATATGCGCATTTACTTACATGCGACAGCATTCTGCTTCCTGCCCTTCAAGGAGTAACCTGCCCACAGCTCCTCCGTTCCAATTTTCTTCAATATTCTCCTGAATAGAAGTAATTCATAAACCATTGAAAAATATAATTACATCACATTCTCTCATAACTGTAACTGTCAGCAGGTAAAATGTGCCATTCAAAATGAAAATACTTTGCACTCAAATCCTATGAAATACCAAAATTGGCTAACTGCAAAACTTAGAACGAGTAGTGTATTGTACCTCTAGTGTAGCGTTAGCTACTGTCTAGACTATAGGTTTGCCCCTTCGCTCGTAAATACATATTTTTTACCTGAGAGCTTCCGTTAACTGTAATGTATTTCAGGTTAAAACCGATTTGTTTCTTGCCTGAACCTCTTTGCAAATTATTAGATACGTAAATAATTAATATAAATTACCTGACTGTGTAACACAGCTAACTGCTAGCTCTTCAACAGTTTCCTACAAATGTTCTCCCTCTCCAAATCAATTTTTTTTTGTGTTACTGTCGACTCGCCTCCTCCTCATTTCAAATAGTATAAACAGCACCATTGATTCTGAGCAAGACGACGTGGAAAAAGAGCAAGCGAACATTTTTTACAAAGGGCAAATTGGTAAAACCTGTACAACTTACCTTTCATATAATCTAACAGAACCGTTGATTGTGTGTGACTGTCTCATTCAGACAGTAGTTTTTTCAAAAGACCTTCTTAGGCGGGAAACCTTTCCATCGTGCTGCACTGAGCAGAAGTGTTCTAGCCACGCCCACTTCTCTATCTTTCTGGATAAATTCAGAATACCTTACAGGCCGTCACTTTTGCCACAAGCATCCAGGATCGTTGTATTTATATCATAACCATCTGCTTGGAGTTATTTCCACTTTTTACACTTGAATAATTTTACACGCAGGTTTCATAGAAGTTCCCAGGATATCTGAATAGTGACGTGATATTTAACCCTTGCGTGGTGTCAGTATTTTTGTTAGTCAAGTCAAGTCAAATTTATTTGTATAGCACATTTTCATACACAAGGCAACTCAAAGAGCTTTCCATAAGACAAGAAAGACATATATATAAAATGCATGTCACCCAATTTTTGCGGGCCTGGTGGACCCACAACTTTATTGGGCCTAACAACATATCCATAAATACGGAAAAATACTTAGGCCTAATAGATGTTGATAAATTAAAAAAAGCTAAAAAAAAAAAAAGCTCAGTCCATGATGAACATAAACCTAATATATACACACACAATCTCACACACACACACACACAAAATACAAAATCACTTAAAACAAAGCATTATCAATACTTGACTAAAGACTACAAAGCATGCAGTGTAAAAAATCGGAAAAAGAACTATCAAAGGCAAAAAACACAATCAGGTAGACCATGTATTGGTTAATAACACATGTCAAGTTATATGGCATTTATAATTTGTAATATCAATGGTGAAGATGCAAGAGCAACAAACAATATTTTAGTATGCTGTTAGAAAATCATGTTGTAAGCTTACATTTTCTTTTGTGAAGTTCTTAACTACTGAACCTACATCTAAAACAAAAGAAAGCATCTATTTTAAATACATAATATAATTTTCTTTATAGTTATTGCTATTAAATCAAGATTTTGCACTTAATGCATTGCGTGTCCAGAACTGAAATGTCCAACAAATTACAATGACGCTGGACATTTTGGCAGCAAATATAGCGGAACTGCTGCCCTTCAGAAAACTAAATCTGTAGGGGAGTGCACTCAGTAAAAATAAGTCGTTCTATATTCCCGAAATGGCTGTGACGTTCAGTACCTCTGAAAGACCTTAGGGTAACGTTATGAATGCACATATAACGTCCCGAAAAGGCTGTGATATTCAATACCTCTTAAAGACCTTAGGGGAACGTTATGAATGTAACTATAACATCCCAAAAAGGGTGTGACATTCAGTACCTCTAAAAGACCTTAAGGGAATGTCATGAATGTACCTGTAATGTCCCGAAAAGGCTGTGACAATCAGTACCTCTGAAAGACCTTAGGGGAATGTTATGAATGTACCTACAATGTCCCGAAAAGGTTGTGACATTGAGTACCTCTGAAAGACCTTAAGGAACATTATGAATGTACCTATAATGTCTTGAAAAGGCTGTGATATTCAGTACCTCTGAAAGACCTTAGGGGAACGTTATGAATGTACCTAGAACGTCCGGAACAGGCTGTGACCTTCAGTACCTCTATAAGACCTTAAGGGAACGTCACAAATGTCTCAGTTACGTTCCTTGTTAGCTGGGAATGCATAGGCGTTGAAATCAACCTGATAGCCCTACTACATCCCCGCAGGAGAAACCTGCAAAGACGTGCCATTCACAGCCTATTCATTTCGGACCTCGTCTTTTTCTAATAGCGCCTCTCGGTTTTTCGATAACTTATTGATGTCACCTATAGAAAAATATTATATGCCAGTAATCTATGAGACTAGGGCTATGCACTGGCATTGAAATCATTTCGGACCTTGTCTTTTTCTATGTATTCTTTTTTTAGTATGATGAGACCTTCAATACAAACACATTCATATTTTTCAAATTCATTAACCATTTAAAACAGACAAATTCTGTAATTCATTATTTTTTAGACTTATAGTCTGATGACGACCTATTAGATGAACTGATGCTCTGGCTGGATGGTGATGCTGCGGAGGAGAATGTCCATGCTAATAGGGACGATTCGTATGCTAATGACGCCAAACGGCATTCGGCTCTGGCGGTCATAGGGGGTAAAAAAGGCCTGGAGGTTCTAGTGTTAAAAGGCATATGAGGCCTAAAAGGCATTTAAGGCCTTAAAGGGGCTAAAAGGCCTATAAAGCCTTTACATGAATTTCTGTGACCTTAAGATCACCTCATGCACAGTGATCTTTCTACACCTCTAATAGCTTACCAAGTATGTGTCTGTGACATGAAGCTGACTGACAAGAAATATGATAATGATAGAGCATATGGGGCACTAACATGATACTTGTTTCGTTTAAAGACTAATGACCACCAAAACACTTCCCCATTTCTTTTTGGGGGGATGCTACAATGCAACATTAAACTTGCGATTTTGAAATCACCATATCTTTGAACACCTTTGACCTACAGTCACCGAATATATTTCAAAGTGTGTATCACATTCTAATTACACAAAATGTGCACGTGTTGGAGAGGGACCACTGTATGTGGTCGATAAATGTCTAGAGACATAGACCAACTGTATAATCTTTTATCTGTATAATCACTTTTTAGTTTGTCATACTGTTTCTAATAATAATTACAATATTATCTTGTTTATCTCTTCAAGCAGAATAGCACAAAGAATCAGAATTTTAAACAGATTTATTACCATGTACTAATTCACATACAAGGAATTTGCTTTGGTCAGATAAACATATAGTGCAAGGACAAAAACAGGCAGTACAAAAGTGCAAATGTGATAAATACATGTACTCTTTAAGCATATAGTTACATTTGCGTTTCTGATGTCATTGCACCTTAGCAATGTCATTGCACCTTAGTTTCTGATGTCATTGCCTTAGAAATCCTTGGATAGACTTCACCAATACATTACCACAGGCATCCACCATTGCCTCCTTTAGGTTTTGCTGTGCATAGCGTTTGCGGTCAAACACTCTCCATCACCTCATCCTAGTCCTCTTCCTCTCTGTTGCCTTGCAACTTCAGCATTGTTAGGATCCATTATTCCAAAGCACTATTGATTAATCCTGTAATTCCGATTAGTGTGTTAACATTTTTGAGGTTTAGTGTTTGCACCTGGAGAAAGGTGTGGTCTTTGAGTTTAGGTTGTGATGACTTGAGTTAATTATATTGAGAGAATGTGTTTGCTGAATGAATATATAGCGCAATTAATTATTTATTTGTCCACTTTTGTGTAAGGTTTTGCAGAAAGTGTTTTGAATATTGAAACGTGGAAACAGGTGAATAGTGTTTACAGTTATGGGAAAGATGTGTGTTTTTTTTGGGAATGACGTAAGGGTTTGGGTTTTTGTGCTCGTGACCCATCTGGATAACAAGTAGTTTGCTATTTATGATATTTAGTATCGTATTATGTCGTTGCATTATAATATAGATGTTTTATTCTAATAATTTTAGAATAAAACAGACACATTTATGAAAATTCAGGGTCCTATAGGTACATGGATTTCATTTCAACAAAGTTATTACCTTGCAAAAAAAATAACAGTCAAAATCACTGCCTTGTGAGTTCTAATGTACAAACAACGCAGTTATTCCAATATGACATGGTGTTTCTGCAAGAAAGCAAAGACCCATTATCTTTGGCACTGTGTGCTTTACTTTGTCTGGGATTAAAACACGCAGAATAATCAGACAGACATACAGCATTTGTTCCTTTGTTTATATCAAGCCAGACAAGACAGTCTCAGAAGCAAACTCTGGCCCACTGGTTTTGACTCTAATACTGCTACTTCACCTCACTTCGAAGTTACCCCTACCTTGTAACAGTCAATTTCTCAAGTCCACTCAAACATTAGTTTGTCTATTGTCTGAAATTCTTTTAGGAAACTGCATGAATTGCTTTTAATTGTCCATCATCCAAATTCAAACACATTTTAAAACCGGAGAGAAAAACAAAACACTCAACCCCAAGAAAATAGGCTATATAAATACCAGCTTTGATTGATGAACCTAAACTTGAAAAACATGGTGAACCTGCATGGTGAACCTAAACTTGAAAAACTTTTAGGCTTTTGGCCTGCTTATACACAGATCAGCCATAAAATTATGACCACCTGCCTAATATTGTGTAGGGCTCCCTTTTGCCGCCAAAACAGCCCTGACCTCAGCAACTTTATGTGGCAATAAAATTAAATCAGCTGAGTACCTGAATGTACTGAATGACCAGGTTATCCCATCAATTTATTTTTTGAGGAATCATTTTAACACATGAATTGGCCACCACAAAGTCCTGACCTTAGCCCCATTTAAAGTTTTTGGGATATGCTGGAGAAGACTTTACGGTGTGGTTTGCCTCTCCAGTTGTCAATACAAGATCTCAGCCAAAAATGTAAACAACTCTGGATGGAAATAAATTGTGACATTGCAGAATGTCGTTGAATAAATGCCACTGCTAATTCATGCCGTAATCAAAGCTAAAGGCGGTCCAACGAAATATTAGGGTGTGTAACTTTTTTTTGGGCCAGTCAATGTGTTTCTCAAGTCTGCTCATGAAAGATGTGAATAGCACACACCCAAACTGGTCAATTGACATAAAAGTTCCAATAAGTGCTAACAGCTATGCGTTTAACATGATCAGATCAAGTTGCCACGGTGACTCTGGACTGCTTTGCCCCGCCCATAGGCCAATGCTTCTAGCACCACCTACCGGCCAAAGATAAGATTTTCAAATGCTCATAACTTTTGCCCCAATTGTGGTACAGACATAAAACTGGTAAAAATGACTTACGGAAAAAATGACTGCAAGGATTTTTTTTAATCAACCACACAGTGGCGCTGTTGAGGTTTTTCACATTAGCAAGTTCACCATACACACCCGTTAAGAGTTACAGCCTTGAAAAGAGGTAGATGTTTAAAATAATATCACCATGTTTAAAATAATATCTTGAAAGGAGGTGTATAAATCCATCTCCTCCCAAGGAACATATTTCCAATTGGGACCCATTAAGTCGGGCGTAATGGTTTTTCAGCAGTTCTGAATTTGTGAAAAACGCTTCAAATGCTACTTCTATAGCATCAAATGACAGATTTAAAACTTTTCACAAGTAAGTTTTAAAATTTCACTGAAGGCCCCTCAGCGTGATTTCTTAATGCACATTATTTCAGTATGCACTGACAATTCCAGAATTGTATATTATGACAACAAAAACTGCCACCACAGCAGCCCATAAGCACCATGTTGCTTATTAGATATGGAGCAGTATTCTGATTTCGACTGGTTAAAATTATATTTTGAAACTATTTTATTCAGTATACTCTTTAATAGCAGTAGTACTGTTAAAGAATATACTGAATAATTATTGAGCAACCTTCTGAGATGTGTTATTTTCTTGAGTATCACTCCACTCTGGTAAGTCAGTTAGCATAAAACATATGCTAACTGACTTACCAGACATCATGTAATGTTAAGTTGATCCGTTTTTTTTGTTCACCGGTAGGCAAGTAAGGTAGGTAAAACTTTCTAGTCTATAATCTATCATTTGCAACATCAATAAAAACAAAATATCATGCAATTGAACAAAATAGTAAGATAGACGATAATTGGGAACAGGGTCGTATTTTTTAACTATGTCGGAAACATGAAACAGAAATGGTAATTAATGACACGCTAGTTAACATTTTATGTCAGTAATAATCACAAAACATTGACGACTTGATGAAATTATTATTCGGTACACAAAGATATTTTTCGGAACTGCTGCTGACCAGAGGCCTTTTTTGCTGGCCAAGTGATGTCAGAATCAGAAAATAATATTTTTATAATTTAATATATAATTTCATTAATGCTGTATGTATTTCAAAAAGTTAATTCCCATCAGTCTGTTGACATTTCCTTGCCATTCTCTCCCTCAGTTGCGCTGTTTCCAGTGCAGCTCAGATAAATCAGAGCTTTTATCCAATCAGATTTTTCACATGTGCTGTCTCCGGTTGAATATCTACCCTGTGACCTACAGAATTTCGAGTGAATCCCATCATCTGTTGAAGCAAATGGGGAGGATGTTGTTGACTGTCATATTCTTCAACAAATCAGATTTCGAGTTTGCCATGTTAAGCATATTCTTTGACACGCGAGAGCCTTCTAGCTTGCCTAGTCGCCTACGTGTGCATTTTTCAGGTGATGTGAACCGTGAGCAAGCTACCTAACTGAGGTTAAACTAGTTAGGACGTAATGTAGGAACATCTAAGATTCAGTTTAACTTTCTTTCGTGAGGTTTAGATTTTTGGATGTAGTGCTTTCCGTTAGATATTTTGTTTAGATTTTTAATTAGCCCTGTTGTTTTTTAACGTAAAAATGGAGGAGAAGAAATGGATTTGGTTGTGGATTTACTGGCAAAGCCTTTCTCGAGAAAATCTGGAAATTGTGAGGAAGGGTCGACCAACCCCCCAGCTAGCAGTCCTTCAGGGAAAGGATTTGTATGGCACTTTCAATCGATCAAGTATGAAATGTACACCTGGCTTACAGCGTCGAAGGAACATTGTTGTTGTGAGTACGTTCTTGTTTCTTTGGTACGTGTAATGTCATTGATTTGGGCTTTGCTATGTCTATTTGTGTTACAGTGTCCTGTAATACTGCATAATGGTGCTGTGCATCCTTGATGGTTTCATTCACCATGTATTCATGTTTCTGTAATTAGTGTTTGGTAAGGCTCTTGTTAAATCACTTTATTCTACTGTCACTGTGAATATGAGGTGGTTACATCAAATGACAATAGCCTATAGACCAAATATCATGGTGAGGTTATTGGAATTATATAGCAATTATTTTGCCATTATATAGCATTAGGCAGCCATGCATGCTAAAATTATTAGCTTTCCGTCCATTGTGCTGAAGTTACTACATTATGGGTAGTAGTAGGATAAACGTGCCCCCCGATGGAAATCAAATGCCCATCCAACACGTTTGTTCTGGTTACGGGCCTGTATCTACCCGACAGGTAAGCAGATTAATAAGGACTGTAACCAGCTAATAGTTTGTTTTAACCAGCAAGGTAGTAGATAAATGTAGCTGCCATTTAGATTTACAAATGTTTGTCAGGGGCTAATGACTTTTTCATTTTAATTACACTATATGGGCTTAGGAAATACACTGACATGGTAATATAAGATATAGGGGTGTACCAATTTCAATTCTAGTTCGATAATGTTTAGGTTCGATTTTGAATTGCGATATTTTAAAGGAGTTTGAGATTCTGTGATTAAGTAAACGCACGTCCATTGATTGTGGCCAGCTGTTACCACCTCCACAATATCCATGCAGCTGATCGTGTACGGTTCATGTAAAGAAGTTGGCATTAAACGAATTGCACTCACACAACCGTTAAAAACAACTATACCACTCAGGCCTATTATTTATTTAACTTCAGTAGTGTAGATAATTAATTTATTGTCATTCTTATTTATTCATTATCTTATTAGAAGAGTTTTGTATTCTGTATGCTTGATCAATTACACATATACTGAAAGACATGTCTCTCTCTGTCTCCAACTTGTAAGGCCAGTATCTGTATTCAGGGGCAGTGATGAATGGAATGTCGGCTGTGCAGGGCCTTGGCTCCTTTTAGCAGTAAGAGAAACAGGCCTCTGCCTGTGCCATAAAACCGCCATAAGAAACTGTTCTCTAGGAGGAAGCTCTTGAACAGCAGGGGGTTATTATTACTTACATCCTACAGGTGAACAGAGCTCTATTCCTTATTGGGAAGAGCATAGTTAACTTAAGTCTCCATATAGTAACTGCCCAGATTGATATATCTCAGCTTTTGACCGGGTTGTCTGGGCAACCGACAGTCTATGATTCTCTGTGCCTCTTGGAGCCATCTGAGTGCAACCTTGCATTTTTAGACTACCCCATAGTGGCGACTATTCCTTGTATGTACATTCTGCAAATGCTAATTCTGTCATCTGTACTGTTGGAAGAGAATATAAGCTTGAAACTTGAAATGCATAATCAGAACAATCTGTCATGACGTTACTCTGCTAGTCTCTGTACTCATTCTCTGTTGATGTTGTGACGGTTGTTCCCGGGGATCCACGTAATTAAACTTGAAATAATCAACTGTTATACCAGACTCTGAGGAGTTTTTATTTTAATAAATTGTGAACATTTTCCATCTTCCACAGTAGCAACAATAAGACTCTACATTAGAGATTTCTCAGCAACAATAAGAATTCCAGTTTTCGTATTTTACCTTCAAAATAAAAGTCTGCGGTGAAATGTTATATACATTTGGCAGCAACGCTAAGACTGACGATTTTCATATGTTGCCTTCAAAATAAAGGTCTGCGGTGTGTCTATAATTTGTATTGTGTAGGCTACATTTCCAAAGGCAAAACTATGTGGGGGAAATTATAAACGAAACAAAATTACTATATCAATAATACTTTACATAAGTTAAAGAATATTATAAGGTGAAGCACACTGAGAAATGGTTAGAGCTTAATTTTATGTAGAGAACATTATCTAATATAAAAAAATATCCAAATTTGATGTTATTGTTGTTAATTTGCTTGTGCTCATTAGCTTTGGAGAGGGATTGTGTAATACATCCAACCACACTATTTTCCATCCCCCCAACTGTAATGTACAAGGGATACCTTTTGCGGGAAAAACTCTTCAGTGCCACAGTGAATGTATTGTATGAAATTACTCATGATAGTTTGTAAAATTTCAAACAATGTGAAATCATGCGGCATTGTGTCCTACATCCAGCAAAACTTTTTTTCTACTCCCTCTTTAACCCCCATTGCAACACACTATACTGTACATGGAATTCATATTGCCTCATTAGTTAGTAGCTAGTGGCTTTCATTAGGAGTCTGGTAGGTGATTCATAAACAGTTTTAGATAATGGTTTATTGAGAGTGAGCATCACAAAGATATTAATATAAGTGGAAAGAAAACACTCACTCAACCTACTATCCCAGCTACATCCAAACAATGGATCTGCAGCCTTGCTAAATAAATGCCAAGGTGTAAATAATTATATTAAAAGAGGCAACAAGTGCTGGACATAGTTCCCTCCAAAAATTATGTTACGTTGTAATTGTTCTGTTTTTGAAAGTTTTTCTAGTTCAAGTAAATGTACATGTTCTATATTTTTCTTATTTTTACATTGTATTTAAATAACAGTTGTTTTAATTGAAAAGCTTTTTTGTTTTTTATTTAGAAAACAGGACCAATAGTCTTAACAGCAATGTTGTCAGAACTGAAAAAAGTAGATAATCGAAAATTCGAATCAGTCGAATCGTGACCTAAAAATCGAAAGTCAAATCGAATTGAGGATTTGGGTATTTGTTACACTCCTAACTGTGAAATATTTAGTGGAATGCTATGTTGCCATGATAATTTAATCCAAAAGAACAGCTAGCAGGGGCAGTAAAAATAGCTAACAATGCTACTGTTAGCAATAAATGCTAACGATGTTAGATAGTTGTTACTCCATCTAAAATATTTCTGATAACATGAACATTGTAAGAAATGATTTAGCTATTAATAATTTGCCTTTTAGATATAGTGTCATGTTTTCCAGCCTCAGTAGCTAATCTATGCTCAATAGCTAAGTTAATCCACTGTTTTCATTTATACAATGACTTGCTAATAAATGCAAATATATAGTGGAATGCAACGTTGCCATGAATATTTCGCCAAATAATTGCTAGAAGAGCCTCAGTCTAAACTAGCGTTAGTTCACCTTAAATCATTCTGTTGACATGAACATTATAACCAGTCCTTTAGCTATTAATAATTTGCCTTTGGTAGAGAGGGTGTTATGTGTTCAAACCTCAATAGATAATCCATTCTCAGTAGTTAAGTAATTTCTCTGTTTTTTCTTTGTTTCTACAATTCCACTTCTGTGGGCTAAACTTATCAAGTGCACCATTAAATTGTAGACATTAAAATAAAATGAAATCTGAGTAATTTAACAACAACACATGGGTAGGCTATATTCCCATGCCCTTCCGAAGTCAACATATTTTTACAGTAAGAATAGGGAGGGTATTTTCCAAATAAATTAAAATCTGGAAAGGTATTGGTTTTATTGCTGCCACCTGTAGCAGTCTTTTGGTCATCAAAATGAAACAGTTCTAAGATAGTTGGCTCAATCCTTGATGTTAATACACAAACAAAGATCTGTTCTGATCCCATCATTATCTTACAACAAGTAAAAGGTGAATTTATTAATATGCTCTGTGCTGGGGAAGACTGATAAATTTCCATTCAGTTGTATTTACCATACAATTAGGCTACATTTATTTCATTCTGAAAAACTGATACATTTCCATTCAGTTGTATTTACCATACAATTAGGCTACATTTATTTCATTCTGAAAAATTCAACCAACTACCTAGTTACATTATTTGGTGCTTAAGGTGTTTTACTGCTCTGATAGTCAGACTTTTGAGGTATCCATATTTATCTGGTGCAGAAAATTGTATTATAACAAAACTATTGCAATGTAACATGCAAGTAAATTCAGTTTGGCCAAACAGTGATGGCATAATAACCATTACACAAAATCTGTTGTTTCTTTGTCACTCAATGAGATTACATTTGGTACACATGATCAGGGTTGTGATTTTACTTTGTGTGAATGATGTTTCAAGTTGACCCCTTGGGGGCACTATAGGAAAGGAAAAAACATAGATGTCGTATTGCTTGCAACAATGGATATGAGTTGAAAAAAATGTGCAATCTGGCTAGTAGTAGCTTCAATGCTGAAACCCGCTGCATGCTGCTTGCAGGTTTAATTATTATTCTTCCGGCCAAAAAGGGTATTTTTTGTGCATTTCCGTGAGATAAAATGCAGTAAATGTCCCCAAATGTTTGTGGTAGTAAAGGGCCAACAATTTCTGGTTCAGTGGCATGCATGTCGTCCTCATCGTGGCGCTGTCACAAGCCTCCAAAGTCACACTTTTTGCAAGCTCACCACGATCACTCCTTGTGACCTAGAGCCTTGAAAATTGGTACATAGGTGTATCTCCTCAAGATGAACATTTTTGCCATTGGGACCCATAAAGTCTGCCATGATGGATTTTCTGCCATTTTGGATTTTTTGAAAAACACTAAAAAATTAACTCCTCTGGCACCAAATGTACGATCTTCACATACTTTGATATTTGGCATCTAGAGACCAAGGACATCAGAAGTTATATGAGCCACACCAGTATGTCAAAAAGCATGAATGCTATTGACCAATAAACATTTCTGGGGGCGTGGTTTTATACATGCGCACATCTGCTACAAGGATAATGGTATAATAATTCAACTTGGTACATATTTTGACAAGGATGATACGGAAAAAATGACTGCAAGGATTTTTTTAAAATCACACAGTGGCGCTGTTGAGGTTTTTCACATTTGCAAGTTCACCATACTCACCCCGTTTGAGTTACATACTTGAAAAGAGGTAGATAAGTCCATCTCCTCACAAGGAACATATTTGCCATTGGGACTCATTAACTTTGCTTTAATGATTTGGCAGCCATTTTGAATTTGTGAAAAACACTTGAAAAGCATCTACTCTGGCACCTAAGGACCGATCTTCAAGTACCTTCATATTTGGCATCTATGGACGATGTTTTTCAAAAAATATATGTCAATCAGCTCAGTATGTTGAAAAACATGGCAGCTATTGACAGATGAATATGTGCAGGGGCGTGGTTTTGCAAATATATAGACACATCTCCTACAAGGATAATGGTGTTATAATTCTACTTGGTGTGTATGTTAACAAAGATGATACAACAATAATGACTGCAAAGATTTTTTTATCAGCCACATAGTGGCGTTACTGAGGTTTCCCACATTACCACACTCACCCCATTTAAAATAAAATCTTGAAAAGAGGTATATAAGTCCATCTCCGTCCATGGAACATATTTGCAATTGGGACCCATTAAGTCAGCTGTAATGTTTTTTTGGCAATTCTGAATTTGTGGAAGTTGCTTCAAACTCTACTTCTATAGCATTAAATGACCGATGTTAAGTGTGATTACATTTGGTACACATGAATGACTTTGGTTTATATATAAAAAAAATCCATTTGGCCACATGGGCATACTAGTGAAAAGGAAAATCCATACATGTAATATTGTTTACAGTGTAGGAGTGTGTGAAAGAATCCTGTTATGTTTAGTTTACAACAGAACATCTGTTTATTCGTAAACAGGAAGTCACGTTCAGTCAAAGCGCAACAGTAATTAACCAATGGCTTACGGTACTGTGTTGTGTATTCAGGACTGCGATGTCTATAGAGTAGAAGACAAAAGTTCTTTGAGATGAGTTTGTTTGTAAGACCGAGTAAGATCGGTTCTGTAACATCATGAACAATAGACTATCAAATGCTGCAATAAATAATTGAATTACTCTCTCCCTTGACGACCAGGTACGCGATCATTATTTCACCACTATACAAATGGCTGATTTCTAACAACACCTATGGACATGAGTTGGATATGTGTCATATTGGAAAAAAATGCAATCTGGCTACTGTAGGGATATTTTCATAAAATGTTGGTATTTCACATTAACCTGATGAAGAGTAGACAGAATGTCTACTACTTTGATTTTTCCACATTTAATTGATAAGAGAGAGTGATGAACTGCACTCTTGCTCTGGC
>JACXGI010005138.1:27032-49064 GCA_016801175.1 Esox masquinongy | reverse complement strand
TTTCTCATCTGAAGGTGGTTTATTTTCCTGGTCTGGTGGTTTCTCATCTGAAGGTGGTTTATTTTCCTGGTCTGGTGGTTTCTCATCTGAAGGTGGTTTATTTTCCTGGTCTGGTGGTTTCTCATCTGAAGGTGGTTTATTTTCCTGGTCTGGTGGTTTCTCATCTGAAGGTGGTTTATTTTCCTGGTCTGGTGGTTTCCTGGAAAGTGGTTGGAGACCCAATTAGGCTGGGGAAGCCACACACCTCCGCTCACAGCAGTGCCATGTGGTCACAGGGGTTCAGATGGTTCAGATCCCCTAGTCCTCCCACCTCCTCTGCCTCCATCGACTACATCTTGTTAGAGTGACACAACCTAAATGTGCTGGATGTCCCCAGTGTTCTCTGGCACACAGAGAGTGGCCTAGGCCAACACCCACTGTTGTTGTGGTTACCACGTAGCCTGGAGGGATGAACCTGTTCACATTTTAAATATTTTTATTTATTGAACATACAAAAGGGCATAAACAGGCATTCCCCATAAAACAACCAGGTGTTTTTCCTCTTTTTCCATGAAAAGTAAATGGGACTAAAAGAGACAAAACACATACACACTAAAAACACCTGAGAAATTAAATTTCCACCCCTCCCAGTTACAAATATCCCCCAAAGAGCAAGCAACAAGAGTTAATGTTGTTTGCTTTGTGCTTAGTCAGAATAACCCTCACTAAGCACAAAGCAAACAGGAATCTGAGAATTATGGGAATTAATATGCTAGGCAATCACCAGCTTAGTCAATCTATCTGCTGTGGTGCAGATGGGCAAAGGAGCGCACCATATCTAGGCACATGTACAGTACAAGGAAAGGGGTCTGATTTGGAACAATCTGAATCTGTGAGTTTTTCCTCAAGTGTACGATTCATCTCGGTCTTGCTTCTGGCCGTTACTGTCATTATGGCTAACAGAAAATACATATTGGATATAAGTAAGTAAATTGTTGTTTATTCCTAATCCCGTGTAGAGCGAAGACCATCAAAAACACAGTGTCTGTTAACCTGGAGCTGACTGCCGAGGAGTGGAAAAAGAAGTACGAGAAGGAGAAGGAGAAGAACAAGAGTCTGAAGAACGTCATCCAGAGGCTGGAGATGGAGCTGAACCGCTGGAGGAATGGTGAGGGACACTGCTTGGGGAGAGACAAAGGCAGAGAGAAATGTCTGCATGTTTGACTAAATCCTCAGACACTTTTGTAACCACAGAAATACAGTCAATAGAACAAGCATCCCCATTGAAGTCAATTATGGTCTGGTGTTAGGACTGATGGTCATTGCGAGTGTATGCAAAGGAACAAAGAAATTAGTAAAAGTAGGAAGTGAACTCATGAAACTGTTTTGTGTTTCGTCGACTCGACTGAAATGACTTTACAACGTGACTTATTCCACATGCGTGTTTGTAAGCTGTGCTCTCCGTGTCCCAGGCGAAAACGTCCCCGAGGAGGAGCAGCTGAGCGCCAAAGAGCAAAAGCACCTTGAACCGTGCGACAACACACCCATCATAGATAACCTAGCCCCAGCCAACGGACTGCCGCTGGTCTCCACGGAGGAGAAGAGCAAGTACGAAGAGGATATCATCAACCTGTACAAACAGCTGGATGACAAGGTGAACAGGGACATCCAGAAAATCACATTTTCCCTCAACCAAGTATTTTATTAAATCGTTGGCTATGTTTCAATTTTACAGGCAAATGCATTTTTCCAATTATGTTGCAACTGTGAAATGTTTCTGTTGTGTATGTGTCACAGGACGATGAGATCAACCAACAGAGTCAGTTGGTTGAGAAGCTGAAGGAGCAGATGCTGGACCAGGATGAGGTGACGAAAGGCAACTGTCATTACAACATGAGCTAAATAATAAAGCATTATACAGCATACCACTGAGGGTGTCTTTTACGCCCCCTACTGATCACATATGGGTAATACATGAGACAGTAATTATTTCTTCATGTCCAGCTGCTGGCGTCGACGCGGAGGGACTACGAGAAGATCCATGAGGAACTGTCTCGTCTGCAGACAGAGAACGAGGCGGCCAAGGAGGAGGTAAGTTGTCATTATCATTGTCCTTACTGTTATCAAAATAATCACTGCCGTTGTTGTTTTTATTCATATTTTCATTATTATTATCATTTTCATTACCGTAACTGCCATTATCTTTATAATTATTGTTACTGTCGTTATTTTAAGGATGTCATCGTTGTTGTCGTCATTGTTATTGCTGTGTTTCAGGTGAAGGAGGTGCTGCAGGCGTTGGAGGAGCTAGCGGTGAACTATGACCAGAAGAGTCAACAGGTGGAGGAGAGGAGCCAGGCAAACGAACAGCTGCAGGAGGAGCTGCAGGAGAAGACTGTCAGTTGGATTTGTAATTCTTTATAGTGGTCTGTCCTTAGGAACATTTGGCATCAGATATCAAATAGAAGTGTAACGGTCCTGAGAGAGGTTCATATTAGGCACAAGATAGACAGAGTGTATTGTAAAGGATACGCAGTACTGTAGAATGTACAACTGACCTTTCCTCTACTCTTATCATGTCCGTTGACTAAAGCCTGACGCTGTCTGCCCATGTGCCTTTATGTGTTTTCTAGATGTATTTGTTGGCGGTGCAGAGGGAATTGACCCAGCTTCAGGAGCTGAGTGGACACCAGAAGAAGAGAGCGGCTGAGATCCTCAATCTGCTGCTCAGGGACCTTAGTGAAATAGGAGCCATCATTGGAACCAGTGATATCAAGACGGTGAGTGGGATTACATAGTTATTAAGGTTTAATAATAATTTTTTTTTTTATATCAGCAGTTGTCACAAATTGCATATACAAATAACCATCCTAAAACCCAAAAGAGCACACAATGAGATTTGGGCTAGCGAGTGTAGATTAGAGTACATCATTATGGACAACTAGATTATCAAGACATCACATTTTAAGGCCACCAAAGGGACATCAACAGACCACCAACTAACTACCCTGAGACAGTGCCGGGTATAGCTCAAAGAGTTCTTTCCCATCAAGAAAGTCCTGGGAGTGTGCCAAACCTGACAAAAAGATCTGTCAAGTGACTCAACCCAGTCAAGTTATGTAGTAAAAAGCATCACACGCTTCTTTGGGATGGCATGGGAGAGCACAGCACGTGACTCTTCTCCGTAGGATGAGTGGCAGAGTATCTCATTGGGGAGGTTTTGTGTATTCTGTCTCTATGTCTACACAGAGAGAAGGGCAATGCAACAGTCGAATCAAGAAAAGAAAATATGCAGTGGACTCCAACATTATTTGGACAGTGACACACTTTTTAGCGGACTATGTGCTTTAACACTTTTATGGACGCTAGGCTGTTGAAAGTGGGGCTGTGAAGAAAACTATTTGAGAGTTTTTCGGTCCACAATGCAGCTACGAAGCATTCTTTAACATTTTAATATTTTCTTTAACACGCCCACATCACTCCCAGTCCTGTTGCCTAGTTTGTTGACAGTATGTCTTCCCCTTGTTGACAGATGGCGGAGGGCAACGGGAATGGTGGCGTGATTGAGGAGGAGTTCACCATGGCCCGTCTCTATATCAGCAAGTTGAAGTCAGAGGTGAAATCTCTGGTGAACCGCTCCAAGCAGCTGGAGAGTGCCCAGGCCGAGACTTCTCGCAAGATGGCCGCCAACGAGAAGGAGCTGGCTTCGTGTCAACTGCTCATCTCCCAGGTAACAGGGGTGACAGCTAGTCTGGGGTTTCACCTCAGATTGGATTCAGTCCAACTCCCGTGGTCCTTTGAAATGATTATAACCACGGGAGTTGACAAAACGGCACAAACAAGTAATGGACAAGGCTAGGAATAAGGATATCCTGATAGCCGTTGTTGGGTCTCATCGTACGCTTTTGTGTCGTTTTGACCGTGTGACACTTCGTGTTGCGCCACAGCACCAGGCCAAGATCAAGTCCCTGACTGACTACATGCAGAACATGGAGCAGAAGAAGCGACAGCTGGAGGAGAGTCAGGACGTTCTCACCGAAGAACTGGCCAAGCTACACGCACAGGGTGAGGCCAGCGTTCTCACAGCAGACCATCCCTTTGTCGTCACACGACCCTGTGAGTAACATGGCAAACGTTGTTGTTCTCCAGAGAGAATGCATGAGGTGTCGGTGGTGGACACGGAGAAGGAGCACATGAGCCGACTGCAAGGAGAAGAGGAGATTAAGGTAAGATGTTCGGCGGCAGAGGAGTCCATGAGGTGGATCTGGGATTATTACCAGGTTGACTGTTCCGATAAATTTGTTGCAATCGGAGGCGGTAAGCGTGTTTGTGGAGGTTGTCAGTGACATGTTTGGGTGTGTGCTTGTGTCATCTGACACCAGAAGACCCTTGAGGAGCAGATGGAGAGTCACAGAGAGGCCCACCAACGGCAGCTGGGCCGGCTGAGGGATGAGATGGAGGACAAACAGAGAGTTCTGGACCAACTCACCGAGTGAGAAACTGACTCTACTTAATAATCTTTACAAACACCTTCCTTCAACAAAGTACTGTCTATTTAAAGTTAATTAATTCTTCCTTAGCGCCACATAAGTACTTTGACAATCATTTATATGACCATTTTTTAAAGCTTCTACATGATCCTTTAACAGGGTTTATGAATCCCCTTTAAAGCCTTTAAAAGTTGTAGCTATTTTATTCTCATTTATCTCCTCTCTGCCCTCATATCTGCCCCCCCCATCCCCCGTCTTCCCTTTCTCTCCCCGTCACCTCCCGCATCTATCTCCCTCATCTCCCCCCCGGTCCCTCCCTGCACAGTCTAAACCAGGGCCTGATGTTGGAGCAGGAGAGGCTGAGGTCGGACTATGAGAAGCTCAAGGTGGAGGAGCAGGAGAAGGACATGCGGCTTCAGAAGCTGGTCTTCCTCAATGAGCAGAGAGAACAGGCCAGACAAGACCTCAAAGGACTGGAGGAGACTGTTGTAAGTAAAGATTCTACAGTTATAGTGAAGTAGAATACACTAATTACTTTGGTTAGAGGTTTTGGATAGGATATAATTGCCAGACCTATATGCTTACTTACAGCACTTTGCAATGCCATGAAAGTAGTTTCTATACCTACTGCTTGCACATGTATAGATACGTGTTTGGGTCTTCAATTTCTTCATTTTTTCTTACAGGCCAAAGAGCTGCAGACTCTTCATAACCTGCGCAAACTCTTTGTTCAAGACCTCACAACACGTGTCAAGAAGGTATGACAGTATTTTGATCTTCATCGTCGTTATCACTTTGTGAAGAAGTGACAGAAACGTTTGTCTTAGAAGAAAGGCTGTTTGTCAGAATGCAACCAACCTATAAGCAGAACACCCGCAGAATGCTCGTCCCTGTGAAATATAAGAGCTGTGGCGTTTCAGGAAGGGAACTGTAATCTCAAATGGTGTCAGACTGAGTGTTGTCTTTTCCCTGTCTGTTGGGTCCAGAGTGCAGAGCTGGACTGTGAGGACGGAGTGGGCAGCGCTGCCCAGAAACAGAAGATTTCCTTCCTGGAGAATAACCTGGAGCAACTCACCAAAGTCCACAAGCAGGTGGTGCACTGGGACATTACACACAGCTTATTCACAATAATACACCTAAAGATAGTCATTACATTCATGGACATTCCCCGTAACCCAGCCAGCACATTGAACATATCTTTGTAGAACAGCTGATTGTTTCACAGTTTTCTGAATGATTCCACCTTCCGGCTGTGTCTAGTTGGTGCGTGACAACGCAGACCTGCGCTGCGAGCTTCCCAAGCTAGAGAAGCGTCTCCGGGCCACAGCAGAGCGGGTCAAGGCCCTGGAGAACGCCCTGAAGGAGGCCAAGGAGAACGCCATGAGGGACAGGAAACGCTACCAGCTGGAGGTGGACCGCATCAAAGAGGCCGTCAGGGCCAAGAACATGGCCAGGAAAGGACACTCGGCTCAGATTGGTGAGGACAGAGAGGGAGGGACATGGGGCAGGGATGGAGGGCAGGTGTTGTGGGTTAGGGGTGTGTGTGTGTGTATTGATGGCCTGGTTCTGTCTTACAGCTAAGCCCATCCGGCCAGGACAGCATCCCCTGTCTTCCCCCACAGTCATCCGAGGAGGAAGCATGTACAGCCACAGCTACAACCAGAAGTAGAACGCTGAATATACTGAATGTACTGAATGTAGCCCCTGAAGTGCATGTATGGTAATGATACAGACACACCACCTCCTGGTAAGACCACTCCACACTCTCCTTTCATTAGGAATAGTACCACTCTGACCCCTGACCTTGTCCATTCACTAGGTTTAGGATTAAGACCACTCTGACCCCTGACCTTGTCTATTCACTAGGTCTAGGATTAAGATCACTCTGACCCCTGAACTTGTCCATTCACTAGGTCTAGGAATAGTACCACTCTGACCCCTGACCTTGTCCATTCACTAGGTCTAGGAATAGTACCACTCTGACCCCTGACCTTGTCCATTCACTAGGTCTAGGAATAGTACCACTCTGACCCCTGACCTTGTCCATTCACTAGGTCTAGGAATAGTACCACTCTGACCCCTGACCTTGTCCATTCACTAGTCCATTCTATCATCTTCTATTTATGCTATTCTCTCCGTTTTTTCATATCCCCATCATAATTCTCTTTCACATTCTCTTTGTCTACTGCACATTGTACATTTACATATATATATTGCATTGTAATTTTACTGCCTTTTTCATTGACAAGGTATTTTGTGCTTTGAGAGTGATTTGATATCCAGGCACAATACAGAATTTAGTTTTGGAGAGGACAGTGTGTCGTGGTAGATGGTCAGATGTATATTATGGAGAGTGATATGCTGTCACTGAGAAACTTGTTGTATGTATAGTATATGACAAAGTAATGTAAACAGGATCTTTACTCCTTGTTATGAAATCCTTTGCTTTAGCAGCTGCAGATTAGGACTTAATGATTGGTTCTCCAAAAGCAGTATGAAATGTCATCCACCTGCACTGTGTTCTACAGTATATTCATTTATTTCAGTTATGATTTGCACATTATATTTGATCTGTACCATCAGTAATCATATTGGTAATTGTTTACTGATGCTTTTAGGACACTTTATGCTCAAAATCAACCAATTGTAAATGAAATCTTTAATTTTCTCTTTTCTAAGTCATGCAACTAATGATGTAATTACCCTTGCACACAACCTTATGGTGTGTAGACCAAAAAAGCTAATTGTGAAGTTGATTTAGATTAACCGAATGGACAACCAGTAGGGGGCAGTGTTCAGCTGTGGAGTCTAGTGCACTGTGCATATCGCTACTGCAGTGATGCTGATCAGCCAATCAGAAAGTTCACACGTAGTCTAAGGATACAGTTCAATATTCTCTATTGTCTAAACACTAATAGAAAAAGCGAATAACCAAACTTGCCTCTCAACACTTGCTAGGGCAACTTTTCTAATCAAAAATGTATTTGTAAGTGATTCCCCTAACAGAAAAACAACAAAGCAAGCTAATGTCGTCATAATGGTGACTCTGTTAACTCTGACTGAGGGTTCCTTTCCTAAAGCAGCTCTATTTGTATTTCTGTTATGCTTTTCATGGTGTCTTCTAAAAACATGATTTGATATATTTACGTCATGTTTTAAATGTGTGATCCATTTGTAAATGTATACATTATTGCAGCTTTCACAACTACAGACATCTGCTTATTGTAGAGTGATATATTATAAGAGCAGCGCCATGGGACTGTTGTTCTTTTGAACTCTGCCGTTAAACTCATGGATGGCTCCGGAATGAAAGAATGGCTGAATGTAAATGATCGATTGATTAATAGAAATAAAGAGTATGGTACGGCAATTGTATCTGCATGGGTGTATTATTACTTTAATGTTCAAAGCAAAGCAAATAAAGATATTTAACTTAAACTGCTTGTTCTTCACTGGAACTTTAGTCTCTTGGTTTGCTGATAGATTAAACATGACTCATCACCGTCAAGCTCAGCTGTGTCCAGGTGTGCAACGTTTGGTACATAACCCAGGATTATTCACTCAATTGAGGGGATATGTTACATTTTAACGGATTACTGTATACTTCATGATTATGTACACCTTGTTCTATTTTTGTATTGACACCAGCCACAAAGCTGATCCGAAACTGTATAATGTTATATGTTCCTTTCAGCGCTTCTGTCCCTGTGTTATTCCCCTCACAAGTTCATGCAAGCCGCAAACCACAAATAATGGGACAGCCGAATAAACTGGTGTTGGTGGAGCTCAAACCTGTCAAGCTTTGAAAGGTGGTGGAATGACTTCCTTCTGTGGTGCCACTGCTGTGCATACAAAATGTAATTGTTCTGCATACAACCTCTCATTGATCTGACCCACCTGCACAGGATCTATAGGCTTTAATCTTAATGAACAATGTATTAAAGGTGCCGTCCCATCACATGATCAGCCCATTGAAAGTACCAAGCTCCTTCAAAAACACGCTAGAACAGCTTGGTACTGTCAATCACAATCAAAATGAGGTTCAGGTGTGCAGCAGTTTGTGTTGGGAGAGGGATACACTTCTCTCCCTGTTTTAATAGGCCAGAAGATGTTTTCACTGTCATTTTGTCTTATAAACTGTTGATTGGTCTGAATTAATTATTCACAGGAAGTATTCAAATAATAATGATTTACATTTATTTTTGAATGACAACCCCTTGTTCTGTCCCCCCATCTGTAAGTTCCTTCAGTCAAGTATAATATTTCAATTACATACAGCATTAAATCTATAAAGACCACATAGCTGAAATGGTTCCAGTTTTGCGGACAAAGACTAAATCAAGTCCTGCACTTAAAAATCAAGGCTTTTGATTCTGTGTGAGTTTGGGAAAATCCCACAACAACACATTATTGAGTAACTGCATGTTGGTATCTGTGTGATGGTTTAGGTGTGCTTTACATTGAGAAACACTGGGGAGTTTTTCTGAAGAAAAAAAATAAAGAATCAGGGTGCAGCCAACGACAGATAAAATCCTAGAAGAAAACCTGCTTCAGTGTTACACCAGACCTTGGAGAGGAATACACCTTTCAGCAGGACAGAAACCAGTGGGATTAGGGCAGGTCTACTGTAACTGGAATTACATACCAAAGATACACTGAATGTTTCTTTGAGGCAGTTTTGATTTAAAAATATTTTAAAATATATGGCAAACTTGAAAATTGCTGATTAGGCTTGATCACCAACACCTTGATAGAGCCTGAAGAATTTTGAAAAAAAAAAAGAATAATTAAAAAAAGATTGCAAAGTCCAGGTGTTTTACAGCTTTTGGAAACTAAACTAAGAAGACTCAAATGTAATCACCAGAAGTGGTTCTAACATTACGACTTAGAAAGGAAGGGTGGGGTGTGATGGCAAATGATGCAAGCAGCGTAGACTGAAAGTGTAGACTTCAAAATAATTAATAAATACACGATGATGACGTAAGTTATGTGTAATAATAAATTATGTATTATAAAGCATTGTAAAAAAAATATATGTTATAATGTATGTTTATAAAGTACATGTGTAATGTATTTATATTTGTAATGTCAATTAAAAGATAATGCGTGTTTTACCCGACTCACTCCATTCAGGGAATCGTTCAGTGTTTCGCTTGCCAAGTCCACTGGTTCAGAGTGTCTGTAAGAATCAGCCATGTGTGGGATCCGTTTTTGGACTTCTCTGACACTGTTTTTCAGTTTACGTCCTCATGCACTGTGGCACCCAACCTTACAATGCAGTGGCCTTTCCATTTTTAGCTAGTCTGACACATTTTGGGAACTATTCACAGATCCCTGTCAATATTGTCTGTACAGCCAGTAGGCATATTACTTTTCAAATATATGAAACATGTCGCGTGATTATCAGTAGTTCATCCTGTTGTAGGTCAATTTAATTCTGTAATGCAGGCCAATTGAGTTGGTAACTACGTGGACATTTTCTTGGAATTGAAATCAGAAAAGTCTTCTGGGCTTTTGTTGCTAACCACTGAGATGTTACAGACACACAACAAATACATTGAGGCTTTTACAGATGCCGCATTTTAATTTGATTATCCTGGAGTTGCAGAAAGGTTCCTGCACAGCAAGAAAGTTTTTTTTATTTCCAATTCTGAATTGAAGACTTAAACTGGCCTGGCAAAAAAGTCATAACCCGCTGAGAACAATATTCCATTAATTAAAATCCAAACGATAAAGTCCATTTAATTATAAGCCTGTCCCAACAAACTGTCTCGAAAGAAGATAAAGCATGCAAACATCTCCCATGAATTGCAAGCCTATTTATGCTACCTATTTCTGTCTCTATTTTCCATATAAAACATGAGACCGCTTTCTGTTACATGTCATTTGGAAAGCCCCATAACCGATGACTCACCCTGACCTGAGATTAATACGACTGTAGCCTGCAGAACGATGCCAGTAGCCTTGAGTGTCATGACAGGCCATGGATCAACGAAGACAAATTAGTTGTACGGTACTGCACCACATGTCCAGAGCTCAACGAGTAATAAGTCAGCACAGACATTAGAGCTGGTGAGCAAACATACATCAAAGTTTACTATGAACATCCGAAGAGTGCATTCCCTGGGTGTGTTCTGCAGGATGCTGTTCAAAGTCTTTACATGACGCGTCGCTAGCTGTCAGACTATTACGGACCATCCGTGTCTTTGCATTTGCTACTGAAATACCTCAATTCGTCAAGAGGTTGTCAGCACAGTCATCGTTATTCTCCGTCCCTGTGTTTCTCACATAAGAGAGATTTGGGAGATATTTCAGGAACTTCAGATGGCCAGGCTTGTGACATTAATGCTCCTTGAGAATCATATTCTCTCTCCATATTTTAAAATGCATATGTTGCACTCGGGGATTTTCAATGATCAACTGCCTGATATTTTCTGTTATGACAAACATATATGGTCTGCCCTTCTAAAATCCAATCATCAGTATATTCATTACATATTGATGATGCTGAAAGGCTATAGCAGCATTTTTGGATTGTTTTATGATTATTATTTGGTATTGTTTTATTTCTTCCATAAGAAACACAATATATGAAAATGTACTCTGGTACTGTCTCCTTCTAGTTCTGTGAAGTTCAATTTACAACACTGCTCCTACCTCATTGCAGCAACTACACAGCGGGTTCAGGAGAGTCCAAGATCGAGACATGCTCCTCTGACGCACATGTTGAACGAACCGTCCTGCTTGCACGACCAGGAAGTATTTGGCTTGGAGGAGAGCATATTCTCCTGCAAAACAACACGACTGAGCATGCAGGCAGCCAACCTACCTACCACAAGGAGTCGCCAGAGTGCAATGAGACAAGCCTTGTCCGACATCCAAACAACCAATCTAGACGGTCCTTAGCCAATGTGCGCCTCCCTCTGGGGACCCCTGGTCACTGACGTATGCTGTGGCCAGAGTTTGAACTCCTGGCTGTTATGTGTGTATTGGTAATACGATATTACTTACAGCATTATTTGTAAACCCCAAACGTCAGTGGGCTATACTAGTGCCAATCGGTGTTATTGTGCACTGCGTGTATTCCAGCCCTGGTGGTGTTATTGTGTCCATCGTAATCTCTCTACATCTGCCAGGATTAACATTCCACCAGCAGCCTGAGGTCAGCGCACTAATTGTTCACAATGTCACAGAGGGTTTCCAGCACTTTCTTCGGTCTATATTACGGCCGTTGAGCTCTCCGGGTTCTGGTCAGCCCAGTTAAGCAGGCTAAGTAGATGCCTTAAAGGCCGTCTTTACCCGAAAAAAATGGCACTAACTAAGACTAGCAAAGCCTTAGAGGTAACTCACAGTTCATGTGGCCAGAAGGTTAAAAAAAACTTTTATTGATTTAGTAAGTTATATTAATAAAAAGGGGCAATCATTATGACTAAATATATGTGTATATTTGCCTCATTTAGTGTGTAAATGACTGGATAAGCCATATTTCCTATGTATTTGCATCACAGCATTTGTTGAGCTGAGCATGGCCATAACATGAGTGGATGACTTGAATGACTAACTCTGCATTCCACTGTGTTACTGATGACAGACCACTGAAGGTTCTGTGCATGTGTTGGGGCAGGCAGTATGAGTAGCCTTCTGACAAATGCTCCCACCTATTTGTGGTGCAGCAGAAATGTAAAATCTGAGATGGGGTCATTTAATTGATCCAACTGTTGAATGAGAGCCCCTGCGCAAGAATCATCATCAACCATTTCCTTGATTTATCCTCCATAGAGGGACAAGACAGAATTGTGCATGGCTGACGTTTTCTTCACTTTACCCATCCAGCTGGTTGATCAGAACATCAGACCAAATTCAAAAATACATGGTTACATTACAAAAGACATCCTCAATAAAATGCCTCTATCTGCAGATTACATTCTTCTCAATGTAACTAACCTTTAATCCACTATCCCATCTAAACGTTTCATCGATCGGTTTGGTGTATTATTTATATCTGCTTATCCGGCAGCAATATAAACTAGGTGCCTGTTATGATTTATTGGTTAGAACATCTCTAGTTAAAGACAAACTTAAAACAATAATACATTTTCGAGATCCATACAAATTTGCATGCTGGGAAGAGTAGATACCACTGATGGAGTTTAATTTTTATTTTGAGCTGTCTGTACTTTGTTTTCATGTCTTTATTTTATATCTGTCTAGTTGTTTGTTTTCTTTCATGTACAAAATCTAAGTGCCCGATCTGACTACATTTGTACTTGTTTACTTTTTTATGGCTTCAGTTAAATAATAATGTGAATATATGAGCCGCCCTGTGGACAGCATAGAGTGGGTCACTGAAGAGATAAAATGTCATCACGGGGTCAAAGCCCACCCAGGCAGAGCAAGAGTAACACACACACACAAACACACACGTACACAAAACATGAACGTAAGCGGCATGCATGCAACCACCGACACAAACACCCACACATACACACACACCCACACATACACACACACACTGACATTCTCAGCTATTTCAATAGGCAACATATCCAACATAAACTCATTTTGATACAGAATGTGAAACCTCACAACACTGTCATATAATTTAGGAAGGTAAATACTAAACTATGAGAAACTCTGTAGAAGCTGCAGGGCCAATTTAGTTGTCAAGCGACGAGATGTGTGTTTATTGTGGTGATGTACTTAGCATACTAGAAAGCCTATATTACATTATTCACAGCATGTCGATTGTCATAATGGAATTGTTTCTACACCCATTACATAGCTGATATCAAACCATTCCTCCCTCAATGTGTAAAAATATATTACAACATTCTTGAACCATGTCAATATTCAGCATCATTTATCTCTGTACTGTGTTTATGATTGTAACCCCCTAAGGGCTGATGTCTCTCTGGCATTCCAGGCATTGTTCATATAGCTCATGGACCCTGTTCACTTTTGGCCCCAGTGAAAAGATTTCTCAATGAGAGGCTTCACTCGGCTCAGCTGACATTACGGGTCGTTCTGTACATTGTCCCGGTGTCCATCACGTTTATGTTTCCTGTGGTTTCTTCCCAACAGCTATCTAATGGATGGGCAGTCACACTGTGTCCTGCATTGATCCAACTCAGTTAACCATAGTAGCCTCAGGAATGTTGGTTTGGAATGAAGCCATCGAGGACCTGATGACCAAGTCATCCTTTTGTCATGTGTACCTCGAGTCACTCCCTCTCGCTCCCCCTTTCCCTTTCTCTCTCATTCACTCTCTTTCCCTCTTTATTTGTGAACTGCCTACAGATTGTAAAATCTATTTGATTAAAATAACAAAAGTCAATGGGTTAACTTGAATTATGTTTCTATCAACATGGATCTGACCTATAAATAACGTTTATGGCACTTAAGAAAGTACTTTCTATAAATTGTGCCATGACCCATAAGCTTAGTTAAAGATATGTAGCATTTTTCAGTGTGCAGTCAGGTGAGAGAAGGGCAAGCACATGCTAAGACATGTATTTAATATTAATGTAATTAAACTAAAGATCATTCAGCTAAGTAAATGGAAATCTGTGTTTCTTTGCATTATGTTGAAAAGTTCTGTTCACAAACATAATAAACAAGCGGCATGTTAAAGTCTGTATTTTCAACACCAGCTGCAGCAGTTCGGTGTCTATGAACTTCTGCACAGTCAGGCCAAGAGTAAGTCACCCTCTTAACACACTGTTTGATGGGTTCATAAATCCTTCACGTTTCACTGCAAATAACACAGCAGTCATGCATAACCTCTCCTCGTTTTCCACTTATTGTTATTATATATTGGTCCCAAAGACCCTGCCAATCTATTTTTATGCAAACCTTGTTTATGTTCAGGCATTCATCTTCGGGTATGTGCTTGAATTATTTATGTATTTGTTAAATTAATGTGTCACTCTGAATTTTTCGTAAGCAAATTAAATATTTGTATTCACACACAACACACACACACAACCATTTATCAAAATACATCATGATATTCAATTTGTGTTGGTACATTTCGCTAGTGGAAATAGATGACTAGAAATCATTGTGTGTGGTCAGGGTCTGAATGGGCCTTCTAAGAATAAAATACTTCAATGATGTTCATCAATTGGGTGTTTTTCCTCTTGAATGTACAAGATTGACCCACGAGAGGGCAGTAATTTAAATAGAATAAATGTAGGGTCTACTCAATTTTACAGTACGGTCCTCCTCATACGGTATGCTTTTATATTTTGTTTAAATTGTTTTAATCTTAGGCTATGGCGTTGTGTTGTGTTTAATTATTAAGCAAAAGCATAACAATGTGACACAACAGAAAAATAAATACAAATCACTTACATCTTAAAAGCTACCAACTGATCTGTCGTAATATTTCCTGTCGCATTTGTGAATTTCACAAGATGACAATCCGCAGCAGCCGCCCAGAGTTGCCTATATCTCGACAGAAGAGACGTTCTGCGGTTGGTTACAGAGGTCAGGCTACATTCTTAATTTGTTGATTGTAATTGGCTACACAGCAGCCGAATAAAATAACTTGGTCTGGGCGAACTGGTCCCGGTTTCCCAAAAACGTCACGTCTTGGTTCATCTTTAGAAGCTTCGTAGGAGCTTAATTAAATCGAGCTGTTTCTCAAAGCTATACATAATTGCACTTGAAAACGCTCTTTTATTTAACGAATGTCCCAGACCACTCAAACAACGTACTTTAATGGAAAAAAATATATCTGGTAGTTATTTAATCAATACCTGGATCCTAATCTGTCACACTTAAGTTAAAGCTGTGAATTTGACTAAAAATTCTAAGTTCCTATTTGTGGCTGGAATTCCTGTATTACCCATTTTTTTGTGTTCAAAAAAATAAATTCAAAATGACTTTGCAGTTGTTACAATCAATAGATGGAAAAATAGATTATTGTATAAGTACTGCAAACTGCATACACATTTGCAGTCATAGGTGAACAAGTACTATTTTTACGGCCGATCCGTCGTCATAGCCTGTTGTGGTAAAGGTAAGATTTGAATCGAGAAAGTTGATCCGAGACCAGCGTTGCCTTTGTTTCAATACCATAACTATCGAGACATGGTCTATCTACGACGTAGTTAAGTGAACGCTCCTTTTGCGTGCGGTTTGGGAAAAACCTCTAACCTACATTTCGACCGTTGCAGGACAGACGCACAGTTTAAATACTCCATAGAAAAAAAATATATCGCTTTTGGGAAACCGGGCCCTGGAATTACTCTTTAGTTAATTTTCACGCACGACGTTTGGAAGGATATATTGGGTAAGTGTACCAGTATGTTTTCAGAAATTACATTTAGATTTGACTTATTATTAGTCTGTTTTCATGTACAATGACGAAATACTGTATGACGTGTTTAAAATCAGATATGAAAACAACTTTAAACGAAAAACTGTTGTTTCTCTCTGCGTGTTTACCCTTGTCCGGAATATCTACAATTTATTGGGCTTCATGAGTTATTTTATTTTTTATTTTGGGGTATCGTTGTGTGTTTCATTTTCTGCGCTGGCTGTACTAAATATAACATTACTGTAGCTTACTCTCCCTTTGAACAACTTTATTGGGAATTCTCTCAATTCAAGATGATTAAGAATTGTGAACATTCCATTCTTTTAAGTGATCCTCATTCAGAATGGCTAAGATTGCAGAGCTGTCAGACTGATTTAGAGAATATGTTAAGTAGGAGCAGGTGCGCAGGAGCACCGTTCCAGTACTGCCATATGTGCCTGGGAATAAATCCATGGAGTTCACTTATAGCAGCCTCAGCACAATTCACTGCAATTTCTGGCACTTTTCAGGCGACTAATTTCAGATGTAACTGTTGGGCAAACATTGTATTCTATGGTATGGTATTCTGTAAGTGTATTTGGAAACAGCTGTGTGTTCTATTGGGGTAGCCTGGCGTCTGTTTTTTGGCTGTATCAATGGCAGAGCTTCAAACACCGCAGTCTCCCCTTAGGCTTCAGCCATCAACTGATTCACTTGAATCATACTGTAGAATTACTATTGTCCAGGTGTTCAGAGGCCTTCTCACACTCGTGTCACTGTACACTAACGGTTAATAAAGACTTACTGACTGATGTGTTTGGCATGATCATTTGACGTCTGTCTGGCCATTTCTAGAAATACAGAAACTCTGACACACCTCCTGATGTTTTAAGTCAGTCATTGTTTTCACAAAAACTTCTTCTGGCATGTTTTCGTGTGATGTTATTTTACTTTAAAATAGATAATGGGACACTTTTTAAACATGTGTTTAGCCATTCCTGAGGATAGTGGAAGGTGGTGTGAGTATGGCTGGGGCAGGTCTCGTGATTCTCATTTGTCTCCTTTTATTTAATCTTTAGAAGTCAGGGATCTCTTCCTCTCTCTCTGTGTAAAAGCCATGGTTCTGAAATCCCATTTTTACCCCACCTTAAGTACCCCTGAACCCAAAAACGGCCTCTCTTGGAAGTAACCTTTACCTGCATATTAAAATGACAGGGGCCCCTGAGCCACAGGGCCAGGAAGGAGAAATTGCGAGAAGCAGAGAATCAAATTCTGTTATTGCGGAGCTCCAGAGGCCTTCTGTGTCCCAAACTGCCGGCTCATTACCCCACATCCTAAAACACCAGCTGTCTGCCTGTCTGTGCCCGGACCACAATCAGCCAGAAGATTTATTAAGACTGTCACAGGAAACCTGTCCATTCTCTGACCCACATAGGACCTTGACGGTTCAGTTCAGGGCCCGGATAGGTTGGGATAGTCAAAGATACGTCTGTGTTCTAAGGAAAGGACAGGATACTACAGCGCACGATTGCATAGCGTGTAAAAGAGGACGGTGAGTCAGACGATATAATTCAACATTTCCATCTAAATATAAAAGAAGGTTCCATGTCATCGAATGAATCAAATTATTAACGAAGGTTTTATGTCATCATATCAATCCAACCATAAAGGAATGTTGTATGTTATCGTAACGTTCGGATCAGAGACAGACTGGCACCATCATAGAACGGACAGGATGTCTGGTCGCTCTCGGAGAGCAGAGACCATTATCTCAGTAGCTACAAGCGTCTCCCCAGCTGCCACCCACGCAGCTGTACTGATAGAGAAGGAAACGGAGACAGGCTCTTGACGTTACATGGTGACACTGAGGGGAGCTTGGCTACAACACCTCCGAGCCTTGGAAACCGATGGCTTTCTTTCCCCCTCTGTCCATCTTCCCTGCACAGGACTTAAACTAGAAGGCCTATGATCACAAAACACACGTGACCAAATGGCTTGAGTACTTAATAATAATTTGAGCTGCACAAAACGTGCCAACTGGAAAGCTCCATCAGCGACATTTAAAGCTAGCTGTAGAGTAAGCTTATGGTGCATTGACTCCGTCACACCTTTCTCTGAGATTATACAACTACTTCATCTGCGTTCTTTCCCTGATAGTCAGTTCTACTGTGGGATGTACAGAACTGTACAGGCTCGAAGTGAATTCACAGAACATTCTAAGGTACGTGGGGTCTAGTGGGACGCACAGAGGAGTCACACAATTAGGGCTTTATTCAGTACTTATTTCCTGTACAATGGATAGCAGGAGGGTCTTAACCAAGCCTGGCCTTGGTGACCAGTAACGTTATTTAATTCCCTCTGACAATATATCCCTGTATATGGAGTTACCCAAAGATTACAATCATTTACAGTTGATTTACAGCACCTGAAAGTGGTACAAGAATCTGTGCGCTATACGCTTGAGTTGGTCTTATATTTCAACGGAGTGGATATTGATTCAAAGCTTAACTGCCTTAATGGCTGACTGATTCTGTCTCTGGAATCCAAATCAAACGAGTTTGTTACGAGACATATACAGCTCTGGGAAAAAATGGAGAGACCACTGCACCTTTTTCTTTCTTTTCCAAAAAAGTCGAAAAGGAAGGTTTTGAGTGAGGTACAGAAGGGTTAAAATTAAGAGACCACTGCAAATTGAATGCTTCTGTTCCTCACTTAAAACTTCTCAACTTTTTTGGAAAGGAAAGAAAAAGGTGCAACGGTCTCTTAAATTCTTCCTGAGCTGTTGTATGTAACTGAAAGGTTGCTGGATAAAGTCAGACACAATCGAATATGAAAATCAAGAGAGGCACATATATTTCAACATGAAGTATGAATTTGTGGAACAAATCCTTTTAAAGTAATTAACAAAAATGTGCAGTTTTCAAAATAAATCCAAGGAATGATTGCTCCCAAACCTCACATATAGACTGCTTACAAGGTAAGAAACCAAAAGTGTTTATAGGATGAAATTTAACCCTAATCTCTTTTATAAATGTACTTACACAGAGGCTCTGATATGTATTCATATATTTGGATCTCCTTTAGCTTTTACCTGTTGCAGCTGCTGCTATTCCCACCAAATATTACAAACATAAAACCCCAACACACTGATACAACAGAACTGTCACACAGATGTAAAATACAACAAAATAGTGATAGAATATATGTGTGTGTGTGTGTGTGTGTGTGTGTTTCATCACAATCCTTGTTGTTCCATGGGATGTTGTTTTATCCACTTAATGAGGTGATGGAATGGTAATCCATGAAGTCATGGCTCTCTACAATCCTGTGTTGACGTACAGTTGGTTTAAGACTTGGGGATTGTGAGGAGTCGTGGGGATTGTATAGGTGTCTGAGCTATATGTTCTTTGATTAAGTAGACAATTAGGCTTCTTCCATATAGTGATATAAATATTGAAAATAAAACTAGAAGTCAACCCTAAACCAATGAAGACAAGCATGTATTTAAGGCTAGCTCGCTCTCCTGATAAGCCTCTGTTAGTGTCCTACATAGTCAGGACTCTATAGGGATGTGTTCACAAAGGATATTTATTTTGTGATTCAAATGACCCTATTTTCTAGTAAAGACAATATATATTATCTTATTATAATTGCTGTTTCTGTCCCTGACCTGGGTAACTTTGGCTTGATCACCTTGAGTCAAGGTGATCAGGATGTACATAACACACGTGTGTTTTTGTATCTCTGTGCCAAGTAGATTTGGTGGGGAAGGCATACGAGGTGAAGGTGAGCTGTGTTGGGGAGCTCTCTACATCTCCCTGTCTCCCCCTCTCTGTCTCCGGTCTCGGTCTCCCCTCTCAGTCTCTCCTTTCTGCATCTCCTCTCTTTTTTCCTCCCTTTCTCCCTTCTCTGCATCTCCTCTGTCTCCCCTCTTTCTCCAAATATTCATGTCTCAACCTTTATAGGTAATTTACATGCTTTGAAAATTTGAATGGAAACAACATCATCATGCTCAGAATGATATGCATAAATATCTAATATGTATAAATATCTAATATGCATAAATATCTAGTATGTATAAATATATAATGTGTATATTTTTGTTGACGGGACTGACATATTAACCGTATCACGACATTGCAATACTTTTTTTGAGGATTTTAAAAACAAAAAACAAACATTTACAACGGCCAACACAGAGAAACAATAACATCAACTAATTAAACTGGAATTAAGGTAATGCAGAATCTAAGCCATCTGATCTCTATTATAAATCTCACTTCAAACTGAACCCAATGCTGGCTAGACCTGATAATCCCAGAGGTTTTTGCTAGTGTGTGTTTTCAAGCTTTCTAAATGCATAATGACGCAAGCCGAGGTTTTGTTTGAACTTTAATCAATGCAAATAATTGATACCCTTCCTTATTATAGGATGAATGGGACAAGACCAAAATAAATTAAGTGAGGAAGTCCACTATTTAAGGAAAGCTCACAAATTATAAGCCATTTAATAGAGTAGAGCATTAACTAAAGTTTTCGGTTTGGCAGAAAGGGAGCTATTTTAGCAGCCTACTCCTGTAAGTAATAACATTTTGTATTATCTCATCATTGCTTTTCACTACCCCAGGTAACGATGACACAAACATTCACTGAGTCCGTTTTATTCAGGTTCATGGAGAAGAGGAAGCTGAGCATCTGTCCTTAGTGAGCCCACCATTGGGGGTTTTCACTCACGGGGGTAGTGGTCACATTTACCAGGGTCACTGGTATGGAAGTGATGAGACTGGGCTTATTTCAGTCAAATCATGGTCTCCCTCCAGGCAAAACTACCATTATACTCTGGACCAGTGAGGTCAGGGAAAACAACATCAACATCAGGTCATCTGAATTTGGTTATTTAGTTTGGTAATTTAGTTTAGTTTTGTAAGTTAGTGATTTAGTCAGAGAGCTTTGGCTTAATTCACATGACGTCCCTGTGAGTGATCCATCTTCACTTGGTCACTAATACTGTTGGACACAAAATTATTTGTTTCTTTCTATTCCTTACTTTGAGTCTGTCTTGGAAGATGTAAACAGTTTAAGTGATTCCCTCTCTTTCCCTCTCTTCTTTCCACAGTGTCCCAGACTGGTTTCATCTAAGCAGGTATTGGCCAATCAGATTATTGCATGTGGACAGTCTCAGCCAATGATGGCTCACTGGCCAAAAGTGGCCTGGGTCCTACTGTTAACGATCATCGCTGATTGGCTGGAAGCTGCTCAGTCACGGGACTTCACAGTGAAAGACATCATCTTCCTACACCCGTCAAGTATAAATACCAACCATTCCATTGAATAATGCATTGTGTTTTTTAAGTCAGATTTCAGGGTCAAATTTTGACAGCCACATTTCATTGTTTGAGCCTACTGAAAATTACTTCTGAGACACAACTCCACATCAACTCCACATCAATGTTTATTGTGCAGCTATTAAAACAATCTGGAGAAAGGGTGTCTACCTGTCCATGAATATTTGATTCTTAACGAGATGTGACATGGCCCCAGCTCAGAATGTTCATACTTATACTTATCCAACACACCTCCCTCTTTAAAGGAGCCCTTGTGAAATCTCTCCAAAGTGGCTCTGTGAAGATGTTTTCATCTGAGACTAGTTCCCTGGCAGTTCATCCACCAGTATATGGCTTCCTCACTGACCTTGTGCCTGGCCTACACCGCTAGAGGTGTGTGAGTTTATAGATGTGACTTGCTGTTCTCCATTCACCTTACGGTCTCAGCGCTCGACCCAATTCAGTCCCTCTTTGGACAACACAATACTGATCCCAGGTGAGCGCTCTGCTTAATGGCCCGTCAGAGGTTTGTAAACTTGTAGATAAGGGGCTCAGAAAACCTGACACTTCTAAGAGACAAGCATGTACTAGGTTGGACAAATGGCGCTGCTAGTCTGACACTGAAATGACCTCCAAGATATTTCACTTAAGCCTTGGGACAATCTGACTCCAACATCTGAGACCCTGAGAGCACCAAGGATCAAGTTTTATGTTGTTTATTTCATCTGGATTTAAGAGCTTCCTTCCCTGTGAAATGTTTGTCTGGCCCACGCCTCCGCTAGTACAGGGAGGATGTTGGTACAGTGAACAACACTGGGAGCTTGGAAATTGACTGTGGATTAGGGGGTATTGTGTGTGTGTGTGTGTGTGTGTGTGTGTGTGTGTGTGTGTGTGTGTGTGTGTGTGTGTGTGTGTGTGTGTGTGTGTGTGTGTGTGT